>JXCR01070457.1:0-12452 GCA_002079205.1 Phalaenopsis hybrid cultivar
TCTCTCTTATCAGTCACAAGCTGGTACTCCTTTTCATCCTCCCCTTCTTCAGTGTCTCTTGTGCCATTGTGCAGTTCTTCAACTGCTCCATAGTGAAATGAATCACCAATCAGGTATCATGTGGCCAAAATTATAAGCAAGAATACATTTATGAGTATTGATAGGCTCCATTTTTCTCCACTCCACACAGGATCTTCTATTTGGGTCGGCTTGGGTGCTCTGCTGAGTATACTCTTGCTGCCAGATCTCATGGTGGAACTCTAATTGGATAGTGGTGTGGACTTGATATTGCTGTGTTGTTTCTCCACCTTCAGGACTAGGGTCTGAAGATATTGTAATGTCTAATAAGGCTGCAACTGTGCCACCTTACCAATAGACGACCTCAATCTCCTCAAACATCGAGCTATGATGCTCTCCTTGAGCTATACTAACCCTACAATTCAACATAAGTTGCTCGAACTCAACTGTGTATTCCACAAAAAATCTCTCTAGCACAGGTGTTGGAGTCTTATGAGCATATCTTGTCGGTAAGGTGAGGGAATATATTTGCGTTGAATCTCTCATTTTATCTACTCTTCCCTTCCTGCTATCGAAGATGCTTTAGAATCTCTCATCACAATGAAGTCATTTTCCCAAGCCTGATGGCTACCAATTTGACTCTCCTATCCTAAGTAACATACTTATACTAACAATTTGCTCCACTGTTTTGAAGCCACTAGATAAACTCATCTGAATCTATGCAACGATCAAAATCCGATAAATCCACATTTACTCCAAGATCTCGACTTCTCTAATAATCTATGTTGAATTGACGTAATGGTTCCTCGTCGTTGGAAACTTCTTGATGAAAGGGAATCAATTTCCCTCCTTGATCTGGAGAGTCGCCTTTGTGGCTATAGGAGATCTCTCTGGATTTTCTCCTCATAGGATACAAGTCTCTATTGCAAGATTTCTCTTTGCATGTCTTCCATAGTGAGCTCTTAAACACATCTTTGTAGATTTCTCATATGAGACATTGTGTTTTTTTTCCCGGTCAGGTTTTCGATGGATGTAGGATTGTGATTCAAGGTCGGTCAGGTGTTTAGGTTTTTGGGGAAGGGGTTGGGGTGAAATTTTTGTTGAGGTAGGAAAATTAGATTTTGAAAATTTTTAGGGCTAAGGCTAGGAATTACGATAGGAATAATTTGGATAAAAAATTTCTTGTTGGTGTATTAGGTTAGGTTATTTGAAAGTTTGGTTTGAGGCAAGGAAGATAACCCCAAAGATCTATAGCTTGGCATGCTCTGATTCTAGATGATATCGGTCTAGTGTGTCTAGAAGGTCTTTAGAAGGGGATTTGACGGGAAAACGGTCGAGTAGAGAGTGAATGAAAATGTGGGCAGTTGGCGAGACTCTGTTGGGGGACAAGAAGTTCAATTTCATTGATGGTTGTCCCAGCTGCAAACAACCCAACGACGATTTGGCGAGGTGCAGATGGCTAGACAACTAATCAGAAGGGATAAACAACAGCTTCTTGCTGAAATAACGGCTTGAATGGAAACTCAGCTGAAAAGTAGCAGGTCGAATGGCGATAAAACGTTATAGAGCGGCGAGGGGGATCAACCACACGTTCTTAAGAAAGGTAAAGACACGCCACTTGCAAAAATAAATGATAAAATACTCCCGTGAGCCAAATTCAGAGAAAACACTCTCTATTCATCATATCAGAAAAACTCAACATCCAAAACCCTAATACCGCATTGATAAGTCCCCTCATATCAAATATCTAATTAGAAACAAGAGAAATAGGTAAGAACCGAAAAGGAAAAAAATGAAAGAACGAGACTTGCTAAAGAAAAAAAAATAAAAAAAATAAAAAATAAATAGAGAAAGGAATTTAGTCGGTTTGGGGCTTCCACGATTCGAGCCCTGATACCCCATAACCACGGTAAAGCGAGAAGGCCCGCTACTGCTTCTCCCACATTAGTTACATTGATCACACTCTTAATCAAGTAATCATCTTAAAAAAGTTATTCTAATGGTGTATGTAGATGATATTGTATTGAAAAATAACTTCAACAAAGAGTTACTCAAATAAAATGATTTCTTGTAAAAGAATTTGATATAAATGATTTGGAAAATCTAAAATACATTTTTGATACGCAGGTAGCAAGGTCAAAAGAAGGTACTACTACTTCACAAAGTATATTCTTGATCTACTTTAAAAAACATAAATGCTTAGACGTAAGCCCATCGAAACTCCAATAGATAGAACAGAAAAAAAATAAAATTAACACTAACAATGTATCTGTTGATAAAAATAAGTATCAAAATCAAAACGCTGTAGAGATACTCATATACCTCTCTCTCACTAGTCCCAATATTGGGTTCCCTATAAATGTTGGGAGCCAATACATAAAGCATACTAAAGACCAAATAGAAGCTATTAAACGAATTCTAAAATACCTCAAAATGAAACTAAGAAAAAATTTATTGATAGATGTCATCCAACAAGAAAACAAAATTTTCACATATGTTAATTTGACAAGAGACACTAGTTTGAAGATATATCTTTGGAAACCTGATTATATAAATAAGTAAAAAAAAGTTGTGGCACCAAGAAGCATTAAAAAAGAAAAATATAGGATTGTAACCTGATTTATTTGCGAGAAGGATGCGGTTAAAAAGATTGTTAGAACTTGTGAATTTTGAATAACCTTTTTCTCCCTGAATACATAGATAATTCACCTATAAATAAGCGCGTACAAGAGATAAAATGAGGAAAGAAATCTTCCTACAATTAAGTAATTCCTATAATTAAGGAATAAACATAAATACATATAATTAAGGAATTACTCTTTGTATACTATGACTAAATATAACAAGTACTAAATAAAATTAAAGTAAATAATAATGAGTGTAATTCCACACTCCCCCTTAAGGTGGGTTGTACAGATTGTACATGCCCAACTTGTTGGTTAGCTCATCAAAACTGGACTTACGGAGAGCCTTGGAGAGAATGTCTGTGGTTTGGTCTCTAGAAGGAGTATAGACCAATTCAATGATTCCATTGTTCACATTCTCTGAAATGAAGTTCCGATCAATCTCAATGTGTTTCGTTCGGTCATGATGAACAGAATTCTTTGCGATACTGATTGCAGCTTGATTGTCACAGAATATCTTGATAGAATTTGCTCCCATAATTCCAAGCTCTTTGAAAAATCTTTTGATCCACATTCCTTCACAGATACCAAGCGCCAGTGCTCTGTATTCTGCTTCTGCGCTACTCCGATATACCACCGATTGCTTCTTACTTCGCCATGTCACTAGATTGCCGCATACATACGAGCAATACCCATAGGTTGATCGTCGGGTGGATATATCTCCTGCCCAGTGAGCATCAGTAAAGACTTCTACCTTTTGACTATCATTTCTTTTGAATAATAATTCTTTCCCAAGTGTCATCTTTAAGTATCTTAAGATACGGTTGATAACTCTCATATGTTCCTTAGTAGGACAGTTCATGAATTGACTTACTATATTTACTGAAAAACTTATGTCTGGTCTGGTGTGGGATAAGTAAATAAGTCTTCGACCAAGTCGTTGATATCGTCCTTTGTCGACAGGCAAACTATTATTCTCCATTCCAATCTTTTTATACGGGTCTATTGGAGTGTCTATTGGTTTGCATCCAAACATACCAGTTTCTTTCAATAGGTCCAATGTATACTTCATTTGAGTTACGGCTATCCCCATTTTGGATCTTGCAACTTCCATTCCCAAGAAGAATTTCAAGTCTCCGAGGTCCTTGATTTCGAATTCATGCGCTAGAAATTTCTTCAGCTTTGTCAATTCTTCAGTGTGATCACCGGTAAGAATGATGTCATCAACATACACAATAAGTCAGCAAGCTTCTTCTCGGATCTTTTTGTGAATATTGTATGATCAGCCTAGCTTTGAGTATAACCGCACTTGATTACTGAATTGGTGAATCTAACAAACCAAGCACGGGGAGATTGTTTGAGACTATACAGAGATTTCTGGAGCTTGCATACTTTGCCACCTTCAAGACCAGGCGGTAAATCCATGTATAGATCCTCTTCAAGATCTCCATTAAGGAATGCCTTTTTGACATCAAGTTGCATAAGGGGCCAGTCTCAGTTTGCTGCAATGGAGAGTAGGATTTCAATGGAGTTCAATTTGGCTACTGGGGCAAATGTCTCTTGATAGTCAATTCCGTATGACTGAATATAACCTTTTGCAACTAGTCGGGCTTTTAACCGATCTATGCTTCCGTCTGCCTTACATTTAATTGTAAATAACCACCTGCATCCTACTGGTCTCGTATCCTTGAACAAATCAGACACAATCCACGTTCCACTCTTTTCTAGTGCAGCAACTTCTTCATTCACAGCTTTTCTCCATTTCGGGTGTGAGGAGCTTCTTGAATAGAATTTGGAACCTTTATGCTGTCAATAGCAGTTACAAATGCACGATAGGGAGGAGATAACCTCTCATATGAAATAAATTGGGCAATAGGATGTTGAGTGCAAGGAACATCAGAATCATCTTTCTCAGGCGGGGTAAGCTCATAATCACTAGTGTCTATAGATTCCGTACCTGAGTGAGTTTCAGAGGATTTTGGAGCCGGATTAGATCCTTGGACAGCAGCTGGAAGCGGTGTTAGGTTCTCTATTCTTTCAGCAGTTCTGTTTCGTCTTGAATAGAATCGAAGTTCCTGAGGAGTGGGTTGTGTAGACTGAGGAGGTTGAATAGGAGAAGGTGTGGGTTGTGTAGACTGAGGAGGTTGAATAGGAGGTGGAGGTGAGGGACCCGTGTCAGTTGGTAAAGGAACACAGGGCTGTTATTCACTATGACTACTCTCCCCCTGAATGACAGACCCTTGGTAGTATAATTGATGCTCAAAAAATGTGACATCCATAGAGTTATAGATCTTTTTAGTTGAAGGACAATAACACTTGTAGCCTTTCTTATTGGTCGAATACCCTATGAATATGCATTTGACAGATTTGGGGTCTAATTTACTGCGGTGTTGTTTGTGAATATGAACAAAGACGGAACAACCAAATAGTTTGGTAGGGACAACTGAAGAGAGTGTACAAGTATTTGGAAACGAGCGAAGGAGAACATCAATTGGACTCCGGAAACCCAGAATACGAGAGGGCATCCGATTTATGAGGTAGGCCGCGGTCAATGTTGCCTCGCCCCAATAACATTTAGGGACTGATGTGGTAAACATGAGACAGCGGGCTACTTCCAACAAGTGACGATTTTTTCGCTCGGCAACCCCATTTTGTTGGGGAGTATCAACACACGTACTAAGATGAAGGATGCCATGTTGAGTAAGAAAAGTTCCTAGGGAGGTGTTGAAAAAATCTCGTGCATTATCTGTTTTGAGAGTCTGGATTTTTGTGTCAAATTGAGTGAGTATCATTTGATAGAATGCACGGAATATTGGGCCTACCTCGGATTTGTCACGCATAAGATAGATCCATGTTACCCGTGTGTGATCATCAATAAAGGATACGAACCATTGGGCCCCAGAAATATTTTTTTCACGAGAAGGACCCCAGACGTCACTATGAATCAGAGAAAAAGGACGAGTGGGTTTGTATGATAATCGAGGAAATGAACTACGAGTGTGTTTGGCAAGTTGACAAAATTCGCAATTAAAAGATGTAGGACTTTTATTAATAAATAAATGAGGAAACAGTTTTCCTAGGTACATAAAGTTGGGATGACCTAAACGATAATGAAGTAACATGATTTCACTATCGTTATTAACGCTGGAATGGAATACAGATGTACTAAGTGGATTTAAGCCGGACAAACTCGATACTGGAACACAACCGGTGGGTGAGACTAGACTGACAGAGGGTTTGTTGAAGAGATAGAGACCACTGCGCAACTCAGCACTGCCAATCATCCTCCCCGACTTCAAGTCCTGAAATTCACAAACATATGGAAAAAATTTAGCAACACAATGACAATCATGAGTGAGCTTACTAATAGAGATCAGATTGCAATCCAAAGTAGGAACATGAAGCACAGAAGTGAGGAATAAATCTGGAGAGATGCGGACAGAACCAAGACCAGCAACTTTGGAGGCTGATCCATCAGCAATCCGAACGGTGAGGGTCGGATTACACGGCCGGTAATCCATTAATAAGGAGACATCCCCGGTCATATGATCGGAGGCACCTGAGTCAACAATCCAGGGGCGAGAAGAGGTTGAATCCAAGACGAAAGCGGATGGGGAAATACCTTGATAGGTAACAAAACCGGTGACACCCGATGCCACACTAGTAGGCTGGACTGGTGACAACTGACCGAGCATCTTCTGGAGGGCATGAATCTGTTCTTCGCTGAATGGGCTCGTTCCTGGAGAGGCTTCGGTGGTGCTGGTGGCAGCTGCCCGATGATCCTGTTTGGGTTTCCCATTGGCGGGTTTGCCATGAATCCGCCAACACGTATCCCGAGTATGGTCAGAACGGCGGCAGTGGTCACACCAAGGGCGGCTCTGGCGTTGATGGTTGTCTGTGGATGGAATATGAGTAGCAAGTGCAGACCCGTCGAGGGCTGTAGTGGACAAGGAAGCACCTAACATGACCTTTTGGCGACTCTTCAAAGTGTATATCGGAGAAAGCTTCACGAATTGTTGGAAGAGGTTTCGAATTCAAAATCCGTGAGCGAGTTTGGTCAAACTCAGATTTGAGGCCGAGAAGAAATTTGAAGGTGCATTTCTGTTCTATGATTTGACGAAATATGACAGAGTCTTCGGGATATTTCCAAGGGTACACCTCGAATAGATCTAGTTGTTGCCAATACCGAGTAAGAGTATTGAGGTATTGGGTGATGGAGAGATCACCTTGACGAAAGTCATGAAGAATAGTCTCAACAACAAATAGTTCGCTTGTATTGTCCGCACTAGAATAGATCTCACGGGCAGCATCCCAGATTTCCTTAACCGTGCCATAGAGAAGAAAATTTTGTCAATATCAAGTGCCATCGAGTTAACAAGCCAGGTCATAACCATATTATTCTCGGATTTCCAAGTTTTGTATGACGGATCTGTCGTCATCGGGCATACAAATNCGTGGCAGCTGCCCGATGATCCCGTTTGGGTTTCCCATTGGCGGGTTTGCCATGAATCCGCCAACACGTATCCCGAGTATGGTCAGAACGGCGGTAGTGGTCACACCAAGGGCGGCTCTGGCGTTGATGGTTGTCTGTGGATGGAATATGAGTAGCAAGTGCAGACCCGTCGAGGGCTGTAGTGGACAAGGAAGCACCTAACATGACCTTTTGGCGACTCTTCAAAGTGTATATCGGAGAAAGCTTCACGAATTGTTGGAAGAGGTTTCGAATTCAAAATCCGTGAGCGAGTTTGGTCAAACTCAGATTTGAGGCCGAGAAGAAATTTGAAGGTGCATTTCTGTTCTATGATTTGACGAAATATGACAGAGTCTTCGGGATATTTCCAAGGGTACACCTCGAATAGATCTAGTTGTTGCCAATACCGAGTAAGAGTATTGAGGTATTGGGTGATGGAGAGATCACCTTGACGAAAGTCATGAAGAATAGTCTCAACAACAAATAGTTCGCTTGTATTGTCCGCACTAGAATAGATCTCACGGGCAGCATCCCAGATTTCCTTAACCGTGCCATAGAGAAGAAAATTTTGTCAATATCAAGTGCCATCGAGTTAACAAGCCAGGTCATAACCATATTATTCTCGGATTTCCAAGTTTTGTATGACGGATCTGTCGTCATCGGGCATACAAATATCATGACTGACTGCGACCATTGGAGGTAATTCAGACCGGTGAGTTTGTGGCTGGTGATGAGGACAGAATTACTATCTGAATTGCTGGGCAATGGAGACACAGCCACAGAGGGGTGGCTAGAAGTGACATCACTAGTGGAGGAGTTACAGGCATGGTCGTACTTAGTCATTGAGCACGACAGGAACGCGGAAGAAGAGTCGGCGCGGGAGAAGAGTCGACGACAAATCGCGGGAACAACTGTGATCAGGTCGGCGATCGCGGAAGAAGCGCGGATGAGAACAACTGTGCTTGGGTCGGCGATCGCGGGAGACGAGCGCGAAAGCGGACGCGGATGCAGAAGCGGACGCGGATGCGGAAGCGGACGCGGATGCGGAAGCGGACACTGACAATCTCGAAGCCGATAAGGACGATCTGAGAGAGGCGCGATCGGTAAGAGCGGCGCTCGGATGCGGACAACTAGGGCAGCGCTCGGTCAAGGAGGATCGCGAAAGAGAAGGGCCGTGATCGAGCCGAGCGGGATAGGCTTCTCTTTGATGGCTCTGATACCATGTGATTATTGAATAAACATTTTTCTCCCTGAATACATAGATAATTCACCTATAAATATGCGCGTACAAGAGATAAAACGAGGAAAGAAATCATCCTACAATTAAGTAATTCCTATAATTATGGAATAAACATAAATACCTATAATTAAGGAATTACTCTTTTTATACTATGACTAAATATAACAAGTACTAAATAGAATTAAAGTAAATAATAATGAGCATAATTCCACAGAACTATTGAGCAAAAAATTTTCAAATGTTTTGCGATAACAATGATGCATTAAAATGTTAAAACAATTGCAAAAAATCCCGCTGATCATGCAAAACTAAATACATTGAGAGGTACTGGCATTAAAAAAAATCAAAAATAGAATAGCCCAACTAAATTATGTTCCAATAAACGCCAAAACTATCAATACCCTCATCAAAACTTCACCAAGAGTGAGTTTCCATAAAACAGTTAATAAATAGGGTACGATCATATACAACCTATCTTAAGAGGAGCGTTGAAATAATTATGAATCTATGACCAACCCCTTCCATCTACGACAATTTAGAATCTATCAACAATAGTTTTTCATTTAAAATAATGCAACAATCTTTGAACAACTTTTCATTTATGGTAGGCCATGATGGCTTGCTTTTTTAGTATATCCTCCCATCTACAAGACCCTACAATCTCCATCTTCTCATTGTTCTTTCCAAATACAGATACTCATGCACTAACTATCCACTATAATTCTTTTCATTTTTAGATCATCTACCTTACTGTTGACCTTACTTTTGGTCGAGGTCTAGTCTCTCCTCTTTAATAGCCTAGGGTCTAGCCGTAGGATTTTCCTGTCGACTATTCCTAAAAAACTAGAAGAAGAAGCCCTCCCCGTTAGACATTCCGAGTTTTTCTTCGCTCGACTTGATGTTCCGCATAGTAGTTTTGACCTCTAGCACTTAGTAGGTAGGGCTACTGTGAGAAAGCTTAAGGAGAATTCCTATAGAACTGTTGGCCTTAGGATTAACTGTACGGGTTGACCTGGCATCGTTGCACTATGCACCGTCCTGTTTAATTGAGCTCGCACCGAGATTTTGACAGGAATCGGATCGCGACACGTTTTTGGCCCGATCGTCGACAAGGTTGCCTAAACGACATCGGATGACGAAACGGACTGCACCGACGCGTCCGGAACGTCGATTTTGCCTAGAGGAGACGTTTTTTCACTGCGACGACGCGTCTAGGGAAAAATGCATAATTTAGGTGTAACTATAATAATAATAATATTTTTATTATTACTATTATTATATATTATAACCTAAATCTATTTCACCCCCTCCCCGCTTCATTTTCTTGAACCCGTGGGCCTCAGCCTTAATTCCATTCGTTCGCTCGCCTGACCCGCATCCTTCCGGTGCCGTTGGAATTTCATTCCCGCGCTTGCCTCTCACACGTGAGACAATCTCACAGACGACCCATCCCTTATCTCTGCCGTAAATCCTATCTTCTGCCTCTCGAGCCACCCGCATGAAGCGTCCGCTCCGCTCGCCTACTCGAGCCGTATATGATCCTTTGAGTGTTCCTTCTATTTCTCTCGCCTATATTAAGTTTTATTCAGTGCATTTCAAAGGGCCGAAAATCTCTGAGGGAAAACTCTGCCAAATTTATTTCTCACTTTCTTCTTTAGTTCTTAGCGCTTGGGTTGGCTTCCTCTTGCTGTTGGAAAAGAGTTTGAGTTGGGAAGTATTTTTCTAAACTTTTGTTTTGGATTTTGCTTTAAAGAGGTACTCTTCTCCTCCTCTGTGCCTTGCTTCCTTTCGGTTTCTCTCGGCCAGGCTGCTGGGAATAATTTCCTTTGGATGGTACAACATGCTAGTCTAATTTACTTTCATGTATTTTGAGATATTCACCATAAGAGCATGTGAAAGTAAAAAAATCTAGGCCTGTTTTGAGATTTGAGCATGGATTCTTGCTAGGGTTAGTGAGAAATGAAGCATATATGAGCTGCCTCTATTCTTTTGTTTGCTTAAAAAAATGTTTGGGAGTATATTGATAGTTTGAAATGCATATTTGCTCCTCTAGAAATACATGTTGGAAGAAGTTATTATATTTCCCATGCTTAGAATGAATGTGGTAACTTATTTTGATATTAAGGAATGCTGGCTCTAAGAGATTCATGCTTATCTACTTCTTGTTGCCTATCATCACGGTATAAAAGCAGGAAATTTACTCTTGTTTTGAGCCTTTGTAAGGCTCGGTGTGGTCTCTACTTTGTCCTGTTTTGAAGCTTTTATAGGCCACGGTTTTTGGCCCTTGCTGGGTTCGTTCCTCTGTTGGGGCTCGATTTTAGCTCCCTAGGGCTTTTCCTAGCCTGAAATGCATGCTATTGAAAGATTTCTGTAATTTCGAAAGCCCTGTAACTTATCTTGATAGCTTGGTTTATCTCTTCATGAGGTATCCTTTTGCTCAAGTATATGTTGAAAACTGTTTCATGCTTGGAGCAATTGAGTTGGTAACCCGAATGTGTTTTCCATCATGTTGTTCTTTTGAGACATAGATTGGCTCCAAATCTTGATGTTTCAAAAGCATGTGAGCTGTTCTTTGGTTTTAAATGGATCAGTTTTACTTTGAAGTAGCTGGAACTTTAATTTCTATTAAGGCTTGGGTTTTAATCTATGCTCGGGCCCCGTTTTAGCCTTGAATGACTCGGTTTCTAGCCTCCATTGGGGCTCGGTTTTGCCTGCTCTAGTTCATGTTCTTTGCCTAATTATGAGGCTTATTTTTGGCGTGGGATCTATATGTTGTTGGTTACTTCAACACCAATACATGTGCAAGTTTATCCCCCAATGATTTAAGGTTGATTTGGGGCGTGGTTTTATTTGTTTTGGCCCATGCTGTTTTTTTTTCTTTTTCTTTTTGGTCTGCTTAAAGGTGGCTGGGTTTGGATTTACTGCCATAAACTGCATCTGCTAGCTTATAAAACTTTGGTTTGGTCTCTATTGGGGCTTGGTTTTCACCTTGGAAGGGTTGGAGGTTGAGTTCGTGGTTGAGATCGTGTCTTAGTCATTTCGGCTTTACTTGTTAGCCTTGAGGGATATATTTCTGGCCTTAGTTGGGGGCCCGGTTTGGCTCCTTTTAAGCCCTTACCGTAAGGTCTGGCTTGTGATTTGTGCTATCCTTATTCGAGAGGCTTGTTAAGCCCTTAATAGGCTTGTGATTTGTGCTATCCTCTCCTATTCCTACCCGTGAGCATATTAAGGGGTTGCTTGGGATAGTGTGGCTCTTTTTGTTGGGTCTGAGTAGCTTGCCCATTCACTCCATTATGTATATCAAAAGCAACACTTTGGCAATGCTGGGGTTGGCTTTCCTTTTGCTACTTTAGCTGTGAGCCTTGTTCGGTGGGCACTGCCCTTGTGGCTTTCGGTTTTGCCCTCTAACCGTGAGATTAGTAGGTGGAGGTTTGCTTCTCCTTTGTCCCCCACCCGTGGGTTTCTGTTGTGTTGGACTCCTCCTTGCCATCTGTGGCTGTGAGATTCTTATACGGGGTTTGGTTTGGTTTGTTCTGGCTCTTACCCGTGAGTTAGTTGGAGCTTGGTTGTGTGTTTTTGGCCTTACCCGTGACCCTCTACTCTCTTTTTTGGGCCCTGTTTACTGCCCTAGCCGTGAGTCCCTTTGTTATGTTGATGGCCTTGGCTGAGAGCCTTAGTTGCTGTCCCCTACTTTACTAACCCCGGCCGTGAGCATTTATGTGGCTTTATTGGAAGGATCTATATCTATTTGATATATGAAGCTATTGATTAATCTGGAAGTTAAAAAATCTTAATTTTGGCATGAGTTTGGAAGTGCTAGTGGCGGTCTTCCCCAGGCCACTTCCCTTTTGTTCAATTTGTGAGATTTGGAAGATTTCCAAGTTTTATTTTGGGAGAGCATGTGGTTGAGATAAATTGATTCCATAGAAAATTTTTTTTGGGGTTTGGACACCGATGTTAGGAGATCATTTGTGGGTGATCGTCGTGTTGGTTCGGGCCTGTTTCGACCCGCTCGAAATAGAACTTGGAAGGGACACCCTCGGGTCGATCCAATTCTAAAAATGCGAGAAAGTGACATCCCTTCAGATTGATTCAAGGA
>JXCR01070470.1:13266-76188 GCA_002079205.1 Phalaenopsis hybrid cultivar
ACTAGCGGTCTAGCAGAAATATCTAATCGTGAAATAAAGAAAATTTTAGAAAAAACTTTAAATCCTTATAAATTGGATTGGTCTGCTAGATTAAATATTGCACTATGGGCATACAGAACTGCATTTAAGACTCCTATTAGAATGTCCCCATATAGACTTATTTTTGGTAAAACATGTCACTTACCAATAGAGTTAGAACATAAAATATTTTGGGCTATTAAGGAATTTAATTTTAATCTAGAAGATGTTGATGAGAAAAGATTATTGCAACTCAATGAACTTGATGAGATTAGAAATGAAGCATATGATAATACAAAAATCTATAAAGAGAAAATGAAAATATGGCATGATCAGAGGATTATAAAAAAGAACATTGAACCTGGACAGGAAGTTCTATTATATAATAATAGATTGAGATTATTTCCAGGAAAACTGAAATCTAGATGGTTATGATCATTCAATGTGATCAAAGTCTATCATTATTGAACTGTTGTTATTAAAGACCCTAAGACTAAGAAGATATTTAAAGTTAATGGGCATCGATTGAAACATTATTATGAAGGGCACATGCCACAAATTAAAGAAATTTTGATGTTGAGTCATCCTAAATAAACTTTGGTATGTCGGGTTGACGACGTTAAACCAAGCGCTTTGTGGGAGACAGCCCATACACATATATATTTCTATATGTCTTAGTATTTTGTTTAATAATTGTTCTAAGTATTAGGAACTAATAATACATTAGAATCCTACACAATCTTAAATATCATAGATCAAGAGAATTATTGGTATTGAATGAAAATTTGATAATAAATCGAACCAAAGATGAAACATACGCAACTATGGCTTTGGCTTTGATGGTTCCCTTTTACAGAGCCATGGCGCCGACAGCGCCCAATGCGGTTTCGACAGTTCAGAAAGACTTTGGCAGACTTTGGCAGGATTTCGCTTCAAAATAACTACCTAAAGGTCTTTTTAAAGGCATGAAAACCATTTTGGACGACCAAAAATTTCCAGATTTCAAAATCCATGGCTTCCAATTCCAAAAACACTTCAAGATATGGGGTTTTCAATCGAAGAAAGTTCATCAGTTTTGACGCGCAGAAATTATACGACAAATTCATCACTATGAAGAGACTTATCGAGGAAAGAGTCTTTGTCAATCATGGATTGAGTAATCCAAGTTTTCAGATTGAGAAAATCATAGTACAGAGACGTTGGTAAGTTCTATGCTACACTACCGCTGTAGTAGTTGTTATAGTGGTAAAAAAATTCTACGCTAATCTACATGGAATTAACCAAGGAGTTGTCTTCGTTCGAGGTAAGGGCGTACCATTTACTCCATCACGAATTAACGAAATGTTTATGATAGAAATTGTGTCGATCTGCATTGTACAAACTTTATTCCAACGAATGATGTATGATGTATACCGATTTCTGACGGATGAAAATGATAATTGGGAAATCAGAGATGAGGGATACGTTAGTTTCTCTGCGTCACTGTTAAATTCGATATCTAAACAATGACATTTCTTCATCTCTGCAAAACTACTCCAAACAATGAAAATTAGTAAGGTTACAAAAGAAAGTGCAATTTTAAACTATTGCATTCAAATGTGAAAGCCCATTGATGTAGGATCAATTATTTTTAAATCTATTTTGGGTATTATAATGAATGGGCATATATATTGACTGGGGCATCCTTCTGTGATCTTCTTACTTTGTAGTCAATCTCAACTACCATATGAAAGTTAGAAAAAAGTTTTATTACCCTGGGAGCCCATGGATCCTACTGATGAAAACTATATTGAGAATGGAAATGAAGCATTGGATATTATCTTGGATCAATCATCACATTCTTTGACACCCTTAATACCCTATATAGTTGGAAGTTCACAAGTTTTGGAGAAGAAAATAAAGAAGATAGAAAGAGAACTTTAGAATATCATGGATGCAATAGGAAATCTTACTTACCTTTTTGATCACTTATATTGGAGGATGAAAGAACACTGTGATCATACGGGACGAATTGAAGCAGGTTTGGTGCAGATGTTCAAGAAGAATGAATGGATTGATGAAAATTCGATCGATCGATTCCCGTACCGACCCTTCTACAATTTGTATGTACATTACCAGTCTATGGGAGATATTAGAGAAGGAGACGATCCTGAAGTTGAAAAAGAGTAATTGAATAAGTTGGACAACCCATTATTTAAAATTAATTATGTTTTTAATGTAATTGTGTTGGATTTGCTTTGCTTCAAAACTCCTATAACTTTAATTGTATGTATAGTTTATTTTTCAGTGTTCCAATATTGTGGCTTGATTTTGATGTTGTATTATAGTGTGATATGCTTTATGTATGTGTGAGAGTGATTAAAAATCTGTGTTTTTAAGAATTTCGAATTTCATATATAAAAGATGGTTTTGGATTGTTTGTAAAAACATTATCTTTGGACTATTTAAGGATGAATATTATTGTTTAAAAAGACTAATTAGACGTTAAAGGGAATTTGAAATAACTGANGAAGAGTAATTGATTATGTTTTTAATGTAATTGTGTTGGATTTGGTGACAATTTGTATTTAAAATTAATTATGTTTTTTAATGTAATTGTGTTGGATTTGCTTTGCTTCAAAACTCCTATAACTTTAATTGTATGTATAGTTTATTTTTCAGTGTTCCAATATTGTGGCTTGATTTTGATGTTGTATTATAGTGTGATATGCTTTATGTATGTGTGAGAGTGATTAAAAATCTGTGTTTTTAAGAATTTCGAATTTTATATATAAAAGATGGTTTTGGATTGTTTGTAAAAACATTTATCTGTGGACTATTTAAGGATGAATATTATTGTTTAAAAAGACTAATTAGACGTTAAAGGGAATTTGAAATAACTGATGTGCGAAAATTATGGAAAATTTTTATTTTTAGCACTGGCACTGACGGCGCTCGAGACCCGAAAATTCCCAAATACCTTGAAATTTTCGTGAAACGTCATTTTTACCCTCTTCAGTCACCTTCAACCTTCAGTTTACACCCCTAGGGCTTGCAAACGCTTGGATTTAAAGGGATTAGAATACAAAAGGAGTTTGGATTTCATTTTCTCTCGGTAAGACCTGCACTTTGAACTAAAATTTTTTTATTTCCACCAAGGATTTCTTATACATTGCTAACATCCAAAATTTTCAAATTTTAAGGAGATTTTGAAAAAATCCTTTAGTGAAGAACTCTTACTTAGTGGATTTAAGTTTAGAACGTTCCACATTGTGATTTTCAAAATTTTTGGAATTTATTTGGATTTTATCAATTTTTCTTCTTTCTTCCAAAGATTACAATAGCACCAAAGATGAGCAAAGGAAAGAGGAAATTAGAATTTGATGACCAAAAATTCGCCAACTACAAAGCTAGCATTCATTTCAATAGTCTACTGAATACAAAGAAAATAATTTAGGATCAAGCGTTCAAAATTTCGGGCAGTGAAGTTGAAAGATTGATTGTTGCTCAGCAGTGGGAGAATTTTTGTTACTTTACTGCCGAAGTTGTTATTGGTAGAGTCATGAATTTCTATGCCAATTTTAAGGAGACTTTTGATGACCGCGTCTATGTTCGTGGTAAAATGGTTGAATTCGCCCCGAGGAGGATTAATGAATTTTATCAGTTGCGAGAAGCATTTCTCTGTAAGTACAACACAATCTCTGCTANATTTCCACCAAGGATTTCTTATACATTGCTAACATCCAAAATTTTCAAATTTTAAGGAGATTTTGANAATAAAATAAATTAAGAAAAAACTACGTTTATCTAGACTAGCTAGCGGGATATAACTGAACCGCACAATTCCAGTAGTATCCTTCATATGTAAAGGAAGCTGCTGTAAGGAAGAGATTAAAAAGCCTATTGGAGGCTTAGATCAACTNAGAAGAGACTTATCGAGGAAAGAGCCTTTGTCAATCATGAATTGAGTAATCCAAGTTTTCAGATTGAGAAAATCATAGTACAGAGACGTTGGGAAGTTCTATGCTACACTACCGCTGTAGTAGTTGTTATAGTGGTAAAAAAATTCTTCGCTAATCTACATGGAATTAACCAAGGAGTTGTCTTCGTTCGAGGTAAGGGCGTACCATTTACTCCATCACGAATTAACGAAATGTTTATGATAGAAATTGTGTCGATCTGCATTGTACAAACTTTATTCCAACGAATGATGTATGATGTATACCGATTTCTGACGGATGAAAATGATAATTGGGAAATCAGAGATGAGGGATACGTTAGTTTCTCTGCGTCACTGTTAAATTCGATATCTAAACAATGACATTTCTTCATCTCTGCAAAACTACTCCAAACAATGAAAATTAGTAAGGTTACAAAAGAAAGTGCAATTTTAAACTATTGCATTCAAATGTGAAAGCCCATTGATGTAGGATCAATTATTTTTAAATCTATTTTGGGTATTATAATGAATGGGCATATATATTGACTGGGGCATCCTTCTGTGATCTTCTTACTTTGTAGTCAATCTCAACTACCATATGAAAGTTAGAAAAAAGTTTTATTACCCTGGGAGCCCATGGATCCTACTGATGAAAACTATATTGAGAATGGAAATGAAGCATTGGATATTATCTTGGATCAATCATCACATGCTTTGACACCCTTAATACCCTATATAGTTGGAAGTTCACAAGTTTTGGAGAAGAAAATAAAAAAGATAGAAAGAGAACTTTAGAATATCATGGATGCAATAGGAAATCTTACTTACCTTTTTGATCACTTATATTGGAGGATGAAAGAACACTGTGATCATACGGGACGAATTGAAGCAGGTTTGGTGCAGATGTTCAAGAAGAATGAATGGATTGATGAAAATTCGATCGATCGATTCCCGTACCGACCCTTCTACAATTTGTATGTACATTACCAGTCTATGGGAGATATTAGAGAAGGAGACGATCCTGAAGTTGAAAAAGAGTAATTGAATAAGTTGGACAACCCATTATTTAAAATTAATTATGTTTTTAATGTAATTGTGTTGGATTTGCTTTGCTTCAAAACTCCTATAACTTTAATTGTATGTATAGTTTATTTTTCAGTGTTCCAATATTGTGGCTTGATTTTAATGTTGTATTATAGTGTGATATGCTTTATGTATGTGTGAGAGTGATTAAAAATCTGTGTTTTTAAGAATTTCGAATTTCATATATAAAAGATGGTTTTGGATTGTTTGTAAAAACATTATCTTTGGACTATTTAAGGATGAATATTATTGTTTAAAAAGACTAATTAGACGTTAAAGGGAATTTGAAATAACTGATGTGCGAAAATTATGGAAAATTTTTATTTTTAGCACTGGCACTGACGGCGCTCGAGACCCGAAAATTCCCAAATACCTTGAAATTTTCGTGAAACGTCATTTTTACCCTCTTCAGTCACCTTCAACCTTCAGTTTACACCCCTAGGGCTTGCAAACGCTTGGATTTAAAGGGATTAGAATACAAAAGGAGTTTGGATTTCATTTTCTCTCGGTAAGACCTGCACTTTGAACTAAAATTTTTTTATTTCCACCAAGGATTTCTTATACATTGCTAACATCCAAAATTTTCAAATTTTAAGGAGATTTTGAAAAAATCCTTTAGTGAAGAACTCTTACTTAGTGGATTTAAGTTTAGAACGTTCCACATTGTGATTTTCAAAATTTTTGGAATTTATTTGGATTTTATCAATTTTTCTTCTTTCTTCCAAAGATTACAATGGCACCAAAGATGAGCAAAGGAAAGAGGAAATTAGAATTTGATGACCAAAAATTCGCCAACTACAAAGCTAGCATTCATTTCAATAGTCTACTGAATACAAAGAAAATAATTTAGGATCAAGCGTTCAAAATTTCGGGCAGTGAAGTTGAAAGATTGATTGTTGCTCAGCAGTGGGAGAATTTTTGTTACTTTACTGCCGAAGTTGTTATTGGTAGAGTCATGAATTTCTATGCCAATTTTAAGGAGACTTTTGATGACCACGTCTATGTTCGTGGTAAAATGGTTGAATTCGCCCCGAGGAGGATTAATGAATTTTATCAGTTGCGAGAAGCATTTCTCTGTAAGTACAACACAATCTCTGCTACAAATGAGGCTTTGGATGAAGTTATTTCATTTCTTAATGATGGAAGAGGAGCTTGGAAAGTGAAGAATAACGTTAAGGTAAACTTCCTTGGTTCTATGTTAAATGTAATATCCAAGGTCTGTCATTACTTTATATCTGCCAGAATGATACCTACAAATCAACATAGTGAAGTTACTAAGGATAGAGATATCCTGAACTTTTGTATCCAACAGATGGGCAGTCTAGATGTTGGATCTATAATCTATAGGAACATTCATTCTATTGCTATGGGTGAGACTACTAGTGGATTAGCACACCCTGCTCTGATTTACACAATATGTGAACAATCAGGAGTTAATTTTAGAATTGATGAGGAAAGGATTGAGCTTATTAAATCTATTGGGCCAACAAATAATAAAACTTATAAATCTCATGTTGGATGGAGAACGGGAAGTAGGAGTAGGGATATTCCTTCTACTTCTAGCACCCCTACTCTCCAGGAACTTATGGAACAGATGATGATCCAACAGGGAGATATCTTAAGGATGGAGAACATGATTGAAAATTTGGAGTCCAGGAATGCACATAATGATAATTTAACAAAGCAAAAGTTTGAATATGATGCTACATATGATGATGCTATGGTGAGATACATGAAGGGTGACCACTCATTACAGTTTCCTAGTCACCCTATCTTTACCCCTTATCAACAGTAAAACTTTGATATAGAAGAAGAAGAAGAAGAAGAAGAAGAAGAAGAAGAAGAAGAAGAGGATGAGTGAAGATGTCTGCTTAGTGATGGATCTCATCTTTTAGTTAGTTTATAGTTTGTTGCATTTTGTTATTGTTTTTATTGTTTAGTTTGTTAAATGTGAAATTTTGATTTGTATCGAATGTTGTGTTGTGAAATATAATTTGTAGAGATTTTGTTGATTTGAACTTCATTTTAGTACTGTTATTTGTTTTTAGTAGTTTGTTGTATTTATTTTTAGTTAACTCTTTCTCAGCAAATATTTTTTTATATATTATGAGATTTTTAATGTTTTAAGTCTTGTAGCTTTTCACATTAGCACTTGCAATATTTCAAAGTTAAGTTTTAAAAACAAAACCTTCAATTGGTAAGTCTTTTCTTTATGTAATAGATGTTTTCTTTCACCCTGTATTTTCAGCCATTCATGCTAAATCTTTTAAAAATTTAAGTTTGGGGGAAGAAAAATTCATTTTTAAAAAGAAAGAAACTTAGTTTTATTTGTCCTCAATGAGCTATAATTTAAAATTTTCAATTTAACATGACCTGTGTTAGAAGAGCCTAACCTTGGATAACTATATTTGTGTTTCTAAATATATAGTAAGCTTAAGTAAAAACTTTCAATAATAAAGATTAATTCTAGAAATTAAGGTATTTGGTATGAGAGAATAAGACTATGTTTTTCTATTTTAAGTAAAGGAATTTGTATTTTTGAAGTATTAAGAATCTTAGAGTTTCATGTAAGAAGAAAAGAATGAAACTTTATGAAAAATCTTCAAAGCTAATATAAATTTATAAAGTGAAGGAATGTGAAAAGTTTTTAACTTTAAGAAGAAGATAGTGAAGTTCAAAATCATTAAAGGCTATCTAGATATAGTAATCCTCACATAAAAAAGAGAGAAATGATTGAAAATGATCCTGAAAGAAAAGAAAAAGAAAAAAAAAGAAGAAAAGAAAAGAATAATATGTGAGGAGAAGCTTGAGGAGAAGCCTAATAAAAAATTGGCTNAGAAGAAAAGAAAAGAATAATATGTGAGGAGAAGCTTGAGGAGAAGCCTAATAAAAAATTGGCTTCACTTGAATCAACTTAAGGAAGAAGGCTTGACTACATTAATTAACTAGAGGGATACATTCCTCTAGGAGACTTTTGACTCCAAATAAAAATATTCTTTTTGGTTCTCTCTTTACATGCATCTTATGTAGATATTCTCTTCGTGGATGTTGTGTTTCAAGGTTTTTCGATCTGATCATGTTCAAACGTGAACTCTCGACCCATCACACGATAATTACCCCATATATAAGCCTTCTGCCACTATTATGTTATTTGTTTGTTTATTTGTTGTCGTATATCCTTTCAATTTGACTCTTCTTCTTTTATAATTATTTATATGATTCGGGAGAGAGATTATTCAAATAAGGGAATCATACGACGATACATAAATAGAAAAGCTTGCAACTTTGATTACTAAAAAGAACTGAGAAAAATATTTAGTAACTTGACAAATTCCGCCCCTTGTGTCGCCACCCTCAACATTACGAACGTTGCATAGTAGCATGCAACGGTGCTATTGTACTTTTATGATTGATTTTCTTGAATTTTTTTCTGTTTTAATCATTGTGGCTTTGCATAGTTGATAAAATGAGCGAGTGAGTTGTCATGATCGCCACTGTCGAGGGGAAATTTTGTTTCTTTTTCACCAAGTATTTTTTGTGCCCCCGAGCGTGTCATCACCTTCGGTTCCTTCGAACACCCTATCTGGATTACCTTAGATAATCTCACGCCCGCCGAGGCGTCTGCTTTGTGCCTACCCACCTAAAATGGGATTCGTGCACCTGAGGTGGCTCACAACATGCCCACACCGTCCGCGAGAAAGAGGTCAGCGCTTGACAATGAAATGCTAAAACGCTTGTCTATCTTTTTCTGGCTATCAAGTCATCCTTCTGTGATTCGTGGATCTCCTTGCCTACGGCTGGTGAGCCTTTCGGCAATTCTCAAACTATTTTTTTATTCCTACTTTTCCTGATACCCGTCGCTTCAAATCCCTCTGAGGCTACTCTAGCTCCCAGGTTGGGTAAAAGGGCCCAAAGTACCAAGAGTAGGTAGATCAACAATTGAAAATGTAAGTGTGATTTATTTCATATCATNCGGCACCCGTCGCTTCAAATCCCTCTGAGGCTACTCTAGCTCCCAGGTTGGTTAAAAGGGCCCAAAGTACCAAGAGTAGGTAGATCAACAATTGAAAATGTAAGTGTGATTTATTTCATATCATTTGCTTCCAAGAAAATATAAATAAATATATTTGTCGAATATTTTAGATAATTGAAAATTAGGATTTTTTATACTAATTTAACTCAAGACAACTCAAATTTTTGACTTCATCTCGAACTAGAGTCAAATGTAATTTTAAGCTGGCTCAATGTAAACAATGTAAAAAGGATATGGCGACAGTTTTTGCTTTTTTTTTTTTTTCTTGATTCGAGCAAAAGACCTATCAAATTTTGACAAATTTGTATGGGTCTCTATTTACTCCTCTAAGTTGAATCGAACACATATACATTTCATTCCAATCTTGAACCGACTAGATTTATTTCAAACCGAATTTTGGCCCAAATACTATTTGAATACTTCATTTCGAGTTTAATTTGAGCTAAAATCTTGAATTTTAAGCATTTTTTTTATCAATATACAAAGTCTTACTGATTTTCAAGCGTGTGTATATATATATATATTACATATATACATCCTTGTAACCGGATTAAACAGAGACCCATAAATATCACCAATTAGTCATCAAATGTATTTTATTTTAAACTATTCAATAGCATCTACATCAAACTCACAAATATATCATCAGGTAATCAAATTCATCCATCATGAAAAATTTACAAGCCNCAGTCATCAAATGTAGCATCTACATCAAACTCACAAATATATCATCAGGTAATCAAATTCATCCATCATGAAAAATTTACAAGCCCGAAATATCTTAAACTTATTTGAAATCATGCATGCCACTATCATAAATGCAATGACAACAAATGATTTTAATCTTCCAAAAGATGATAATGTCATTTTTTAATTAGAAAAAAAAAATTGAACCATAATTTTCCTCCCAAGAAAAAGATTAAGCAACAATAAACTAATCATGCCTATTAATTTATTGACCTTGAGAAACTGAAGATAATGCATTGAATCTGACTTGGTAAAAATGTGTGCATGAGTGCAAAGAGAGGAAGTGACGTAGGACAATCCATATCTAGAAATATAATAATAATAATAATAANCGCGCAGCGTCGTCTGTTTGTAGGATGTGCATGAGTGCAAAGAGAGGAAGTGACGTAGGACAATCCATATCTAGAAATATAATAATAATAATAATAATAAATAAATAAATAAATAAATAAATAAATAGAGAAATGCATAATAATAATAATAATAACAATAATAATAATAATAATAAAATGAATAAATAGAAAAACAATAGAACAAACAGCACATCTCTAGCATAAGATAAAGCATGCTGCTAAAATAAAAAANGAAAAACAATAGAACAAACAGCACATCTCTAGCATAAGATAAAGCATGCTGCTAAAATAAAAAATATTTAAGGTTTGAGCAAACTCTAATCAAAATATCTTCACCAAAAATTTTGTTTCCAATGTAAGCACCAAGAATTGCGTTTACTTTACGTTATCTAGACTAGCTAGCGGGATATAACTGAATTAAATTAAGAAAAGAATACGTTATCTAGACTAGCTAGCGGGATATAACTGAACCGCACAATTCCAGCAGTATCCTTCATATGTAAAGGAAGCTGCTGTAAGGAAGAGATTAAAAAGCCTATTGGAGGCTTAGATCAACTAACATAGATCATTAAACTTATCCCAAGTAATCAAATTTGAGTTTTTGAATAATTACATTTATTTATATTGAATGTCATGGGATATCTTGAGACATGTGAAACGGCTACCAGCGCCCTTTGAAAGATTTTCAACTAACATAGAAGCTGTGATGTGGTTGACTACAAAGCTCATTAGTTGGAAACAAAAAGAAGAATCCAATATAAAAAATTAGAAAATAAATAAAATAAATAATAATAATAAAAAAGATAAGAAGCTGTGATATTGTATTTGTGTTCAAACAAAATGATGACATTTGATAAGGAAGCTCAATATTTAGTAGTTATGTTGTTGTAATAGCTCGTTTGGATTGTATTGGACTTGAAAGATATCTAGTAAGTCTCTGTAAGTGCTAACTAATCTTTGGAGGTATTATGGCATGAAAAATTGCAAAATAAAATGAACTAATCCCTATTGCTATGAGATTCTCCTCTTCCATTTGTTTAATTTTTTAATTTTTATTTTTAGGCTATAGATGGGGAACTAGGCATTGGCAAGGATCAACGTGAGTACCAATTATAACACAAAGGTTGCACAACCTAGCAAAATAAAGTGGAGAGGAAGAGAGATGACGATTTTAGTTTACCAATAACTCAAAAAAATGCAAGATTGAAAATGTATAAGAAAAGAATATCAAATCAAGGAGNAATTTTTTAATTTTTATTTTTAGGCTATAGATAGGGAACTAGGCATTGGCAAGGATCAACGTGAGTACAAATTATAACACAAAGGTTGCACAACCTAGCAAAATAAAGTGGAGAGGAAGAGAGATGACTATTTTAGTTTACCAATAACTCAAAAAAATGCAAGATTGAAAATGTATAAGAAAAGAATATCAAATCAAGGAGCACTAGTTCATTTATTTTTCATGCTCTTGTACTACAAAGGAGGACTTAAATACTTGCATTAAGTCTAATACAACTAAAAACTACTTGTAAAAATTATGTAGCTACTATAACTCACCTAATCTATTATAATTTCCTAAATCATCATATTTAGTAGTTGAAGTTGCAATAGAGGTATCGGTTGCACTCCAAAAGAAAAGTTGAATCGTAGGAATTATAGGTTAATGACACATTATATCCAACGAAATGATAAACTGGACAAACATAATCTTGTTTTAAAAACTTGATCTTAACTTCAAGCAGCCAAATGAGTCATTATGACCAATCAACCGGACGCATGACAAATGAAATTATTTGTAGTTTTGTTTCTCGAGATTTAAGAAAGGGACATTTATATACATAACACACAATGCTTACGCATATGCATATCTAACACATTGTGAAGCAAAACAGTTATATCTTTAATATTACCTAAGAAAACCATTATTACTAACTTTTTAGAATTGAAATATGCATTTTCATGCATAGGGTTATAACACATTAAGTCTTTAAATATCAAACTTTAGGTTTAATATATATAAATACACAGGAATTGTGAGGTACATATGAAAATTTCCCCTAAGAAAAAATCAAATTCAAATAGACATCAATTACTTGACCTTTCAATTTACCTTGAGTTGTTTTTTATAGAAATTTCCTAAGTGGTAGATTTAATACAATTTGTAACCAGGAGCTTTTAATATCATACATGAGCGGAAATTACAGTAATTGAGCCATCAGAATAACAAATCACATTGGATCATATGATAAGAATAATGTGGAACATAAATATTAATGTCCATGCTAACTCTTACACACCAAAATTTTTTTAATTACCTAATTTGAGTCTCACATCCTAGCTATATCGGTATCCATACTGGTAGGTGTAAACTAATCGGGTCAGTCTGGCTGCTAAGAGTCTTGAAAGTTGTTACTACTGTTTAGGTTCAACTTGTTTACTTTATAATAAATCTCATCCTATGGATTAGAAAAAAAATTCGTTTTCATACAATACCTCTATTAATGTCTTTTTATACAGCAAAATTTACCATTACCGTGTTGAAATGATAAAAAACCGTAACCCACATACCATCCTAAACATAGGGTTGATTCCAGTGGCATTCAAAAAATTTTCTTCGATCACTTCATTAAAATAGAAAAGGGGCATTGGCATACATAGCACACAATTCTTATGTATTTACATATCTGTGACCTAAACTTTCATAATTACACAACTGGCACTCAAAACTTTAATATTACATAAAAAATGGCGCTATTACCACTTTCTAAAAATTAAATACACCTTTTCATTCAATGCAATATGTAAATATGGAAGTTTTTGTGAGACAAAATGTAAATCATAAGAATTATGTGTTACTTATACAAATTTTCCAAATAAAACAAGGCAAGTATTGTTATAAGGTAGACGCGCGCCAACAGTCCATAGTATTTAAAGTTTGATAGAAAAAACATTATACCAAATAAAATAATGTTTTAAGACTAACAATGTTAGAATGATATATGATAGTAGGAGAAAGAATTTTTTTGAGCATTCAATTGTAAAAACTTTTATGAGTTCTGGATTATTTCAGCTGGGAAGATTTTTATTAAATGTCTATTCAGTTTTAGTAAAATAACTCAATCAGACATTATAAATGCTAGTATTATAGTATTACACACCTTATATAAGATAAAAAAACTCCTGACTACTAGAACCATAAAAGCCAGTTAAATTTCCCATAAGTTAACAAGATAACAATAATAGAGTTTAGCAATAGTCTAACTCTAAAGTTTGTCAGTTATTAAAATTCTTACAAAGTTTTTGGTAGAGGAACAATGAAGTCAAATCTACTCTATAAAGGCACACAACTCTCCGAATATTAAACATAAAATATCAACGAAAATTTAACTCCAAGAGCATAGCTTGTTTTACTAAAATGAAGTTGATGAATGATAGGCAGTTCAAAAAGAGCCATCAGAATATCAATAAGAGCAAAAGTAAAAATATAACATCTGTTGTGTACCAACCATAAAGCAGAGAAAAGATTATAGATGCTTAAGTAGAGACTTAAACAATTGTAAAAAATAGATAGAACAGAAGCAAAACTACAACGAGAAGAGGACATGGAAATTCAATGATAATCATTTATTTACGTTTCAGTTATAATTACAGCTGTATTGTAAAAAAAAATGCCGTCACCAAATGATCATTTTTTACAAAAGAAAATAAGGTCATAAATAGATAGAACAGAAGCAAAACTACAAGGAGATAAAGACATGGATATTCAATGATAATCATTTATTGACATTTCATTTATAATTACAGCAGTGTTGTAAAAGAAATGTTGTGACCAATTGATCATTTTTTTTACAGAGGAAAATATTTTACATATGAAATACTTTCAAATGTATGCATACAAGTTGTCATCCAGTTATATGTAATCTAGAAATCTCAGAAGTCTGATATTCGTAAGCCAAGCCAAAACTAAATTAAGGGAATGGGAAAAACATCTGAGATAAAAGGAAAAAGAGAATTGCAAGGTTACCTGCTGGATGGTGAACCACAAAAAGCACTAGCAAGTTGCTAGTCGCCAAAAGATCGTAACGATATTTTTGAGTAGCTATAGTGTCAATTTCCCAACCCACTCCTCTACAACCCCATAGTCTATACTCAACTCTCTCAAAGGAGGAATATTTTCCATTGCAAAGATCATAAGATGGGGATATGAGACATTATAATGATCATACAGAACAAACTGCAAAAACACATTTGGGCTACAACTGTGGCTTAAATAACAAGCAATGTTCCTTGCTTTTGAAACATCTATGGAGAAGCTCAAATCAGGCAGATAAGGGTATTTTGGAGGCAAATAATCTGAGAAAACATCAGATATATCTCCCCATTCAGCCCATCTTCCTGGAAATCTATTGGGATACACCAAACTTTCACCAGCTTGAGAAAGCAGTTCTGTTTGCTTCTTTGTTAGCACTATCCCACTGAACTCACAGATGAAGGACCCAGCTCTAATCAAATCCAATGACCGAACACCCCACCCAGTTTCATTGGATCTAAAAACCTCTAACTGGTGCTTAAGCCCCTTCTGACTCACTCGGTTTGGGCAACTCAGGGGACACTGGCATGCTATACCACACTCATAAATCAATGGTTTTCCTCTCAGAAGAACTCCACTTCCTCCATAAGCAAATTCACCCCCGTTCAGAGTAGCACAATAGCAATTATCAGAACAATTTGTTCTGCACTCACACCCACCATTGCCCTCACCATTAAACTTCTCTTGGACATCAGGTGGATAAATTGGTCGAGCTAGGTATTCAAACTGCAAAGGATCCTGATCATCATCTAGGTCATTATACAGTGAAACAGGAACAGTTTCCTTCCCCATGGAGATATCATTACAGAACAAACCATTTTTCCTCACGCTCAAAGGATTAATTTTCAAGCTAAGTGACATTTTAAGAATAGCACTGCCCATCTCTTCTTGTCCCTCAATTCTCAGAAGCTTGTACTTGTATACACCAAATCCAGACTTTCCCGTATCCAGCCAGCAATCAACAACCTTATAAAGCCCATCATAGACATATAATCTCCCCGTTGGGCTCTGATCAAACTTTACTCCTCTAATCACTCGCACCTCAATCCCATACCTCATGCTTCTCTCAAGCCCTAAATTTCCTCCCTCAAGTTTCTGTGCATCACACATCTTATGCAGATTCCGGTCTCTTCCTCCATGACCTGTATATATCAGAACGTCCCCACCATCATCATCATCCTCGTAGCCACCTGAAACAATAATGCTGGTGGCAATAGGCTCTCCATTGCTGCTGCGGCTAGCAGGTACATAATCGATCCCAGCTTGGACCTGACCATGCAAGCCAATCACACAAAGCTCCATTCTAAAAAAGTAGACGTCCCCTACGAAAATCCCAGGTATCGAGCCAATAATCCGCTTATCCCTATTAAGCCATAGTCCGCGATCGGTCATTAACGCTGCGGTTTTAAGATCGGCACGACTTCTCTTTCCAAAAGCCCCCAAACCCTCTCCCTTCGCCTCGTCGCGGATGATCAAAACCCTAAGCGATTCGAAGGTGATCCTAGTGCGACGGACGAGGTCCCTGAAGTAGATCTGGTCCTGTTCGCCGAGGGAGGAGACACGTACCATCTCCGCCGAGCGAGCTTTCCGCTTCTTCGAAATAATTAACGTCGAGGATGGAGAGAGAGAGGGAGAGGAAGAAAGGGAGGACGACGGCGGGGGAGCCGATGCGAGAGGGTTGGGATGGGAGTTTGAAGAGGCGTAGGAGGCCATGAAGAGGTGAGCCAGCCGATAGAACTCCAAAAAAAGAGCTTCTTCGTCTGTGGCCGTCGGAGAGAGATGCAGCAGAGGAGTGTTAGGGTCAGTGAAGGGGACGATGCATAGTGAGTTTAGGTCTGGTGTGGAATTAGGATTCGGGATTTGTGGGATGGGCCCGATGTAAGAGTTGGATTCGCGAGGTTCTGATTTTGGCTCGATTTTGGGAGAGGGAAGTAGGTTGAGATCTAAGGACGAGGTGGGGGAAGCCATGGCGAGCAGAGAGAGAGAGTTCTTCCTGTCACAGGGAGGTGATTCAGAAGGATCTGATCGGAGGTGGATGCAGGAGTGGCACTGACTGATGGCCAACAAGAAGGGGGAGAGAGAGAGAGAGAGAGAGAGAGAGAGAGAGGTGAATGATGACGGGAGATAATTGTGATATTGTTTTATTTTTTGGGCATAATGATAATTTGAGGGTGGGCAAACTCGCGAGGCAGTTCTATTGTGATGAGCGTCCGAGGAAAAGGCAGATGATGGAACTGGAAATGACGCTGCAAAGGGCAAGCTGGGAATAAAGAATGAGTACTGAGTACTGGCAGCCGAAAAATGAGCTATTTTCCGGCCGAAATGTGTGAAATGTCTTTTTTGCCATTTATTCCTTCGAAACGATAGGTTTTAGGTTTTGTTTCGATAATTTCATATATCACCGCTTTAAAATGGTTTAAAAAAATTAAGTGCTTGAAATGATTATTTTGGGTTTTTCGGTAGGGAACACTTTTCCTTCTCAGGAAAAATGCGATAACCAGCCCCAAGTAAAATTTGTTCTGTATATATCGATATATATATATATATACATATATGTATATATATATATATATATAATAAAGGAAAAAGTATTTGTATTTCTTGATGCACTCATTCCATTATAAAAAAGATGGTATTCATATAAGTATTCTAAGATTTTGAATAGGAAAGAAAATAAATTAAAAGCTAAAATTAAGCCTAGACATCAGCATATGGAATCGGCGTTAATTACTTCATACCAAGGCAATTAATGTCATTACATCATATGAGGGCAATTAATGTCATTGATTTATTTTTTAACACACTTCTCTCAAGCTCATGATGGTATGGTGGATGTCATATTGAGTTTGCTCAGTAGATTTTAAAATCGCGTGGGAGGATGAGTTTTGGTGAAGATATCAGCTGTTTGGTTAGCAAATTAGGAGAAAAGTACAAGAAAAAAAAGCTTGTACTTGAGTTCATTATCCAAGCATATAGTTTGGTACATAAGAAGAGGCATTTTAAAGAAAGTCATTGAATGATGTATTAGATTCAGATATATAGAGAAAGTGGCAAGTGAAGAATAAAAACAGTACAAAGATTATAGGGATGTGTCGAAAGAGGCATTGATATTTCTACTATATTCCATGTAGGATTTACAAGCCATAATAATATCCCCTTAATAAAAACACAAAGTAGAAACCTGAGTAGGAGGTTTCATAAATGTAAGGATAAGATAAAGGAGTTAAAGATGAAGAGTTAGAGATGGAATGTTTACTCGATAAGCAGAGACTATTGTTAGTAGAAGCATAAGTTACATATTTTGTTTAAAAAAGGACACCCACAAAGATCATTTTAAAANCAATGATGATATTTAGGCTTATAATAACTTCATGATATGAATTTATGTATTTTGTTTTTAATAAGATGATGATGATAATATTTTTCATGTGATGGTTTGCATATAAATATGTATGTTTAGTTGTTAGATATATAAATAGATAAAAATGTTTTGTTGTGTGTGTAAATGCCCCTTCATTATAAAGCCATCATTAATCTTCAGCAGACTACATGTTGAATGGAAAGTTTAAGCTGCTTGAATTCATGTGTGACGATGAACGCCGGTTTATAGGCTTTGGAATTTTTTGTGAGCCAAATGTTTATTTCTCAAAAGCTCTTGCATGTGCAAAATTATGATTTAATATTAAATAATTAAAGCTGGTTTCTTTTGCCATTTTTATAATGATATTGAACAACATTGGGAAGATCTTTAGTAACTATTTAATATTTTTTTAATGCTATAATAGCTTATTAATTGTAAATTTGAGAGAACTTGGCTCTCATAAAATTTGTCTTGTAGAAAATGCACTCAAATTTTGGAGGATATTTGGCCTTCCAAATAGTTTTGAAAAATTTATATTTATATTTTTTAGGCGCTTAATTTAAGTCCTTTTTGACTGAAATTAAGATTCACTTCTGATCGTTGTATTCTAGAGTTTGTTGTGACCGCATTTTGTTTGTTTTGCGTTTCATACTATTATCACAGTGCTGTTTGGGAACAACTTTCTTCCTTTTTTATAATTTCTGTGATAGGAACAACTTTTTTTTAATTTGACATGTCAAAATGTTGTGATATAATCCCACTACAACTTTCTAAGAAGTTCATTTCTATAACTTTACAATCATCTTTTTAGAAAACCGTAGTAATTCTAAACAGAGACTAAGAGTTAAGCTGAAAAAACCCAAAAAAAAAAAAAAATCATGATGTGGTCTAAAACAAAGCAAGCAGAAAGTTGTCTGAAACAAACCCTAAGAAGTTATGTTTCGAGTCTTTTGCTTAAGAGTTTTTGTGAAAATGTAATATTAACTCTTTTTTCTCATGTTTGCTCGATCCTTCTATTTTCAGTTATTATTTGTTTTTTATTTGTGCTTTGTCTATTCTTTCTGGGGCATTTACATAAATGTTACACAATCTCTTTGTATTTAAATTTCTAACACTTAAATTTGGTTTTTAAATTTATATCAGTTTTTATTTTATAATCAAATAAAAAATACTACTATTGCTAACTTTTTAAAAGTGAACTACACCTTTACAATACATATACATTAGTAAAAATGTAAAAATTAAATTTAGATAACAATATGTAGGGGCATTTACATACATACTACCCAATTATTATATATTCACATATCAAACACTTAGGATCTGTTTGGGATAGTTGTAGTTGTTTAAAAAAGTAGTTGTGAAGCTGCTACAGAACATATTGTTCAAAAGCTGTGATGACTATTACATTTTTTTTTTGAAATATTCAGAGCGCACTTTTCGAGCAACCACCGCATTTAGCTAGGTTCGAGGGTAAAATGTAGCTTTAAACTGCTGTGTTTTTACCAAAAAAAAAAAAAAANTTAACTAGGTTCGGTGGTAAAATGTAGCTTTAAACTGTTGTGTTTTAAGATTGCAGACAAAATATAATTTTGCCAAAAAAAAAAAAATTGTGATGTGGCACTACACCACTGCTGTACCGTAGCCCCAAACACAACTTTAAACTCTTCCATTTACATTTTTACTATCCAAATATTTTGTATAACATAAAAAAAAAATATCTTTATTTTAACTTCAGAAAGTGGACACTTTTTGTACACATAGGTAATATGACATATACATAAATTAAACGTTAGGTGTTACATATATAAAATGCATAGGAATTATGTGGCATGTACGTTAACTTCCTAATATGTAGTACGTAGAAAATGTGTGAATTGTATGCAATTCTTTCTATTATTATTATTAAAACAAAAAGGTGGCAGCAGCTGCAGGGAACATGTGGGATGATCATATTAGAAGCTATGCACATCACTCTATGGTAGCTTGGGGCTACGGTATTAGCTGATTCAATAGCTTGAAAAGAAACTTGACATGTGCCGACCATATAGTCCATGCCATATGTCAAGTTCCGTGCGCATATAAAACTCATGATATATCGGACTTTCTTAGTAAAACACTTCACAAATAAACCATAGGATGAGGTTTGCTGGTCAAAGAAGAAGGTGTCCATGTTTAAATAAGTAAGAAAAAAAATTAAAAGACCAAGTCTACCATGCACAAAATTTGTGCAGACTGGCCCTGACGTTACAAGTTTAGCGTTATCTTGAAGGGAAAATTAGAGGTGTGAACATGTCAAGTTGAGCTCAAGTTATGCCTAACTCAAATGACACGTTTCTATACAAGCTCAAAGTTGGTTAGTAGTACTATGGTAAGCTTGAATAAAATTATTGTAGGAGCTCACTAGAGAAGCCATCTAAGTGAATGATCATAGGTGTTGAGAAATTAGGGCGAAGAAAAACTGGAATCGACACAAATCCAGAAGAACACACAGAGATTTATGAGTTTCGGCAAATATGCCTACATCTTCGGGAGCAGACCAGTAACTTCATTTTCAATAGTCAGAAAAGAGTACAGAATACAAGATTCAGCTCTCAGAGTCTCAGAGACTCACCTAGGGTTACAATCAGGGTATATATATAATTATATAGTACAATATGTAATTACTTAAATTTCTCATGTACCAAACCGCGGGGTGTTCCCCAACCCACATAATAAAACTCCCCCGATTGGACAAATCCTTCCGCTCCACTCCGCTCGTGGGCTCCGCTCCGTTCCAGCATCTGTCTCATTTAAGGTATATGAGCCATACTTAACAATAGGAGATAAGAACTGTTATGACAGTAAGACATTGATGTGACCGGAATCTGGCTAGTCGAGTAGGCTCAGGAACTAATGAGTCGAGCCTCGAAGAGCTTGATTTACACATTCTCTCACAATGTAATATTGATATAGCTAATTTTTTTTTTTTTTATATCATGGAGGAAAAGGAGGAGAAGATGGATCTCAGATTTTACCATGGATTTTTTCAATTTTCTTCAAATCGTTCTGCAATCCGTTCACTTCTTCTTTCATCCTCCATGCCTCTTAGGCACATGTGGGATAATCATTGAACGTTGGCATGACATATTACAAGTAGTTCTGCCTAATATGTGGTACATAGAAATTGTGTGATATGTATGCAATTTTTTCTTATTTTATTATTAAAACCAGCTGAAAGGCACATGTGGGATAATCATCTTAAAAGCTATGCACATCAACTATAGTGCTTTGCTGACTTGCTAGCTTGAAAAGAACCTTGACATGTGCCGACCATATGGTCCATCGCATGTATAATGTTTCGTGCACAAATAAATATTGGACTTTCTTAGTAAAGTACATGAAAGATAAAACATAGGATGTGGTTTGCTTGTCAAAGAAGCAAGGTGGCATTGTTTAAATAGGCAAGAGACAAAAATTCTGCAAACTGGCCATAGGGTCACAAGTTTATCGTTATGGGAAAATTAAAGATGTGAATGAGGCAAAACGAGCTCGAGTTATGTCTAACTCAAATGACTCGTTTCTTAAATACATGCTCTTCGGCTCGTGGTACTACCAACAGGGCTTGTGGGCTTGAATAAAATTATTATAGGAGTTCACTAAAGAAATCATCTAAAGTGAATCATGATAGGAGATAAGAAGTGTTACGACAGTTTATCAGAGAAAGCATCATTGTGATCAAAATTTGGCCAGTCATGCCAGCTCGCGAACTCATGAGCCAACCTCAAAGATCTTGATCTCAAGCTCATTTAATAAATGACCTCGAATTTGAGCTCGTTAATGAGGAGAGCTCAAATTTGCTCGGCTCATTTACACCCTTTCCCAAAAAGTAATATCAATATAGCTAAATTTTTCATATCGTAGAGGAAAAGAAAGAGAACATAGAGCTATGATTCATGAATAGTGTCAAAAAATAATCTGACTTGATAAATCAACCCAAATCTAACTCCTAAAAATTTGGGCTAAGTTTGGGTATAGGTTACTAGCACATTTAGTTTTCGGGTTATACTAAGTTTACTAACAAACTCAAATTTGACCCTAATTTAAAATGAACTTAACTTGAAAATCCTAAGTAGAATCAAAATTTGAATTTGATTATAATTTAATTTAAACTTAATTATAAATATGAACATTGACTTAATTATAAATATGAATGTTTCTCATTTGATCATAACTTTATTGGGTAGTTAATTCAAAATATATAAAATGGGACGTGAACTATTTTTGAATTAATAGTGCCATATCCTAACGTCATGAATTTTACATTTTTTTCGAGCAAAATGAGCATTTGAACGCTGCCCATTAGAATTATTTATTTTGTTTTCAACTAATGTGCATGTACGCATTCAAACACAACCCCATGAATTATGCTTTGCCTCTTGAGTTTCATTCCTTGCAGTCAGTGATAGCTCGTCATGATTTACTTCGTTGTGATAGACATATCATCTAGTGATTGATGTGCTGGAGTTGTTGTAAGGAAGAAATTGTAAAGGGGTTCTCTTGCTAGGGTTGAAAGATATGCATCTCTTTCATAATCTTCACTAGCATAAAGTCTGAGTTTTTAGGGGGGTGTTTGGTATGGTCTTTTACAAGAATTGATCCTAAATCAAGCCAAAAAGCTAAAATGCAGGAGTTTTGTGGATTTATAAATTTTTAAATTTAAGATTCCTAATTTTATCTTCGATTTGACTTAAATCCAGATTTATTGTATTCACGAGTAGAGTGAATTTAAAGTATTTACATTTTATGAATTTACTGAATTCTACTTGCAGCCAAATACTCCCTTTAGAGTTTATAGAGGATTTGAAGGCTTAGAGATACATGCCCGAAGGTCTCTTTATGAGATAAGCTTGCTGCAAATTTTTCTTGAGCTTCAAATAGGAAAGTTTTTAATAAAAGGAAGGTTGACATGCATGCCTCTCAATTCCTATGTATTTACATATTTAACACCTAAAGTGCAATATATATATATAGGATCACCTCGTTGAGCCAAGGGAGTCGCCACTGTTGAAGTTGTCGACATCTGAGTTGTGATAGCAACCTTGCATTTAATTGACCGACCTCCTTCGTCGACCACCCTCTCCCCGCTGGCCAATCTCAGCCAGCCATAAGAAGCAGCCTGCCAGTCACCACCAGCTACCCGACCAGTCTCGATTGACCAAAGAAAGCAGCTGGTAGGCCATCAAGGGCCAGCCACCTTGGTTGGCCACCCTTAGTCGGCCGGCCTCTGAAGACCTCCTGGGTCAACCTCCTCGCACCGACGTGTTGGGTAATGTGGAGACCGGGTCAACCAAAATCTAATTAGCTTCATAATTAAGAATCACACCTACCACCCATTTATCTTCCCACATACCGCTCACCTACCACTCACCTACCTCCTACCTATCGCCTCATGTTTTCTATAAATAGCAAAGCCAAGCCAAGTCCTCTATAAGAGAAAGAGAGGAAGAGAGCGAGAGAGAAGAAAATAGAGATTTTCTTGTAAATGTCGAGGCGTTCGACGGTGTAATTCCTCAAAGAAATAAAATCCTCTGCAGCTTCGTGGACGCAGACAAATTTGCCAAACCACGTAAATCTGTCTGTCGCTATAGTGTTTTTTCTGTGTGCAATTTTTTTCGTTCCATTTTTGCTTTATTATCGTCGTTTTTTTTTCACAACACGACGAACCTCCCAAGTCTCAGGACTACGGAACCAAGCAAGAGAAGGACTGAAATACCCTTCTCAGCTTCCCTTAAAATAGGGTGTATTATTCATTTCCCTCTCTTTCTCTCTATAAATATAAGAACCCTTACATGTAAAAAGGGGCTCCAAGGCTCTTTCTCTCTATCTCACCCCCACGTAAGGAGTTTGCTCGTATTTTGTGTGGAATAATAGAGGCTGTGGACCTCTTTGGCCCCTAATAGGGTAAGCCTCTCTCTTTCTCTCCCTCTCTTTCTCCTTCTCCTAGAATTCACACTCTATCCCTTGGGCACGGTCCAAAGGATAATTCTAGATTCAACACCTTAAAATCATCAACTAAGATGATTGATAAGCTTTTTAAAAATAAATTTAGAATTTAAAACATTCTCTCCAAATCTCATATGATTAGTTTGTTATTTTTCAAATAAAAATTAAAAAGAAAGTAAAATAAATAAAAAGTATAATCACTTGTAATGACATTATGCCTTCAAAATTGATCATAAGAGTGATCTCTTTGCTTATTTTGCTTCAACTCTTTTGTAATTGATGAGCTATCCCTTTTAGAGTTACAAGTATAATTGTGGAGTGAGATAGCCAAAACTTCATAATTGTTTATTTCTTTAGGTGCATCCTATGGTAAAATAGATATAGCTGCAGAGATATTATATGTAATGAAATTAGAAAAAAAAAAGAAAATCGAAGAGACAAAATTTGAAAATAAATACTAAGTCCATAGGCCTGCTCATTATATGATTGTTCATGATTTCTTAAAAAAGGAATTAAGTGTGAGTTAAAATATAATCCTTATTATTATATTTATTTGATGAAAACTTTTGAAACTATCTTTAATAATGCTATCACTATTTTATCAATTAGTTGTAGTACATATAAATAAAGATAGCACATAAATGTCATAATGTATTTTTGGATGCTCAATGAAGCAATTCAAATTAGAAATTGGAGGTCTACAAGTATGATTTTAGTCATGTTTCATGTCATATAGAAATTGTCCACTCAAACTATGTTAGAATTTTAAAATATGAATGAAATTTGATCAAAGTTCAAAGATGATTTGAAAGTATTTGTATTGTATTGGAAAGTATGATCCCTAATGTTTCTTCCGACTTAGATTTTGGTGTTTCAATAACATTTTCAAACATAAATAACTAATGTTCAACATAACTAAGCTTAAACAATTAGTATTAGGCTCTGTCGCCTATGATGTATTCGATGTCTTTCTTGCTCAACCCAGCATGAAGTATTTCTTGTGGGAGAACAGATGGTGACTGCGGCATGTAGGGGCCGACGATCGGCGGAGACAAGATTCGGGGGTGGTGGACGACGGCTGGCAGGGACCGGCTGCAGTGGTGGACTGGGGTGGCCAACAAGCGGACAGGCGGCGGNGTGGGCAATGCAGGACAGGGGATGGTGGGCAACGACGAACAAGCGACGGCAGTAGGCTGCGGGCTAGCTGAAGGATTTTTTTGGTGTTTTAAAAAGAGGCAAAATCGTGTTTTTTTTAGTATTTTAAAATTATAAGTATTCTCCCAAAAAATAAAAATTTTAAATAAAATCAAAAATAGAAAAGAGAACACTTTTTTATGTTTTTTTTAAATTTTATTCTTTTTTTCAAAACCAAAAAACAAAAAAGAAAAATTAATCCCAAACAACTCATGTTTTGTTTACTTTTTTTTATTTTTAAGGGAATAGACAAATTCAGTTAAGGTAAGAGGCTCCTTTAACTTAATTGAAATCATGCTTAAAATATTATAACTATTAGTTGATTTATTAATTAATTATTAGCTAGTTTAATTAATTAATTAACCCATCAAATAGAGCGGTTAAACATTAATTAGTATTTCTAATATTCATTAGCGTGATAAACAATTAATGCTAACTTAATCTGTCATTCACTAATTATTATTCACTAATTAAAACACTATGGTAAATTATTAATTATCATTTCTATTATTAATTTGATAATTTGACGTAAATATGAATAATTAAATAATAAAAATAAATAAGGAAAGTAATAATATATTAAAAATATAAGGTGTTGGTGACCAAACTCGGCCGAGCCTGTTACACGCTCTCATGTCATGGGACGTACATTTATTAAAATTATATTATTATTTGTAGTGTTAAATATATTATTCATTTATTACCAAAATATGTAAATATTTAGTAATATATTATCTCCATCATGTGGAGATGCTAAACCAATTTATTTCTATTAAGCCCAAAAATTGAAAATTTGAATCAAAAGCTTCTGTGTCTGAACAAATTTAGAATAATGTGAAATAAAATGGAATACATCGAAATACTTTCATTGATATGAATTGGGTATAAATAACTCTTACAAGAATCTTATGATATGAAAATAATAAAAAAATAAATGATATGAAAAGAAAGATATATCATTTGATATCTCCAATAATTAATTCATATTAATTATTAGGAGATAATAGGAAATAATATAAATTAGGGAAACAAATAATTCCTAATATATGAAAAGAAAATATCTCCTTATATTAAGGAAAGAATTTATTTATCATAACTAGGAATAAATTGTTTCCTATTATAAGTCTTAACATGAAATACATTAAATCATGTAATTTAAATTAGATATTTAAACAATTTCTAACAATTATATTGCAGTTTTTACATATTTGTCGTCTTGCATTTGAGAAAATATTGCATCAGGACTCCGCGGGTAGAGTTACGTGCGAAATCCAATGAAATCACACCACGTGGCAGTGAAAAAAATAAAATAAAATAAAATCTGTCCGGTAACACAAGAGAATATTCTTCATGTGTTATTATGTGTTAATCAGGTGTTATTGTGTGTTATTCAAGTGTTCTTAATGTGTTATTGTGTTATTATAACACCAGGAATATTCCCAGAACTCAATAACACACGAGGGGAATATTCTATTGTATTCTCTGGCCGATTTTTTTTCTGTCATATCCACGTGACGTACTTCATTGGGCTCCGCACGTAACTTTATGTGCAGAGTCCTGATGCAAATATTTTTTACTTGCATTCACTATTTTTTTATATGAAAACATAAAAAAAATAATGTTTAAATTTTTGGAAATGTAAATACATAAAACTTGAATGGTATGTATGCAAATGACAAAAAAAAAAAAAAAAAGTGAATATAAATTGTTTTAAGTACGAAGGAGCTGTCGCGTAATTATGATATGAATATCTTCTAATTCGAGCACAAGTTTTTCAATTATATTGTTTTGGTTGGGTCCACCAAATGATGTAAGGTGCTCCTTAACAATTTTTGCCTCTACATGTTGGCCACGTCAACATCAAGATTGTAGAGAGTATCTTCACCAAATCTATCATCTCTGACATTTAAACCACATGCATAAAAATAATCTTAATTAAATTAATGATAAAAACATTTAATGCGTGGTGGGCCCATTTTCATTCAACAAAATCAGTGTGTGATTAGGTACCTTTGTATCATCTCTTGTTTTTTCAAGAGAAGATGATATCCCTTAAAACCATTTTGGAAAAATTCTCATTTGTTTTTAGTTTATTGTTGAATTAGTTTTTGAGTTCCCTATTCGTGATTTCTATGGGCAATACAAGCTCGTACTCGAGAATGGTTGGATGGATTGTGCTTCGGTTTGTCTTGAACAATAATGAAGACACGAGAATAATAATGTATGTGAAATCAATGAGGTATAAAGGGTGTGATGATGAAGATATTAGATTCTTTTCCGTGTGACCCATCAAATTTCTCTTCTTTGAGATGGGGTTTTCAGCAAGACAAGGCTTTCCTTCACTCAGAGAAACTTTTGATTTTTCTGCGAGTCTTACTTCTTTGAGGGATTTTTAGCAACTGCTAGTTCATATGAAATTTCAAATGATATCAGTCGTGATTTTAGCCATTTGGCGAAATAATCGATTGTGACTAAGATGTATTTTTTGACGTCCCTTTCATGGGAGAAGAGGTTCTACGAGGTTCTTGTCCTATACCACGAAGGGTCAAGGATTGTTTATTGGATGTAATTTATGTGAAGGTTGAAGTACCACCAGGACAAATTTCTTACACGATCCTCATCTTATGCGGAATTCCTCAACGACCTTTCGATGGGTAGGCTAGAAATATCCACGTTGAAGGATATGATTGGCCAGAGTTCTTTTGTTGGAATGGTAGCAACATTTTTTAGAATGGATTGCTTGTGATATTTTATCTTTCTCATTTTCCCTAACACATTTGAAGGAGTTAGAAGTGAGGGACTTTCAGATAGTTTCTAGTTGATCACCAAGTATTGTGCAGCTTTGATTCTAATTTTTTTAAGATCTTTGACATCTTTTGGTGTTATATCTGTTGAAATTTATTATAGAAGCACACCAATCCAGCTATCTACTAGTTGAATTTATAAATTCACGACTTCTGCTTCTTTGATGGATGGTTGATATAGAGTTACAGACCATTGATTTTGGATGTTTTCATCTTTGAAGAATAAATTGACAAATTGGTTTTTGTCTCTTTGAATGTGCTCAATTTTGAAATATTTATTATTTCTTATTTTCAGTTTTACTTTGATCAAATATTTGAGCATTATCTGATCACTTGTTTCGAATAATTCTTTGATTTGGTTGACCTCTAGCTAGGAATAAGATCTGACAAGCGAGTGATTCTGACCCTTAGTGAGAATATGAGGTCGGTGCTCAGAGCCTCGTATTATGCTTGATTATTTGTAGCGTCAAAGCTGAGCTAAATTGAAGGGCTTAAAATATATTCGAATGGGCTGCATAGGACCATCTTATTCCCTTTTGTGAAAACCCAAAGCTTCATCCATGCAAATCATATTGATCTATTTGTCCTCGTGCTGACTTTGTTTTTAGTTCTTTTTAATTTAGAGTCACCAGCTTATTTATTTGACTTTATATAATTCTCGTTTACATAATACCCTCTTTCTTGGATCGTTGAAACAATTCAAATAAGTTGAGAGATTGGAAAGAGATAGAATACGATGATATCAAGACAAACAAATTAAAAAAAATGTGGAGAACTTAGGTGAGGTAAACTTCATGTGATATGTCAAAAATTTATGTCCAAACATAGAATCAGATTGAAATATCTTGAAATACATATTCATAAAGAGAAAACCTTAACATAGGCAACCCACAACCCGAGAAGAAAATTTTATTCTTTTTTCCGGGATCAAGAGGAACTCTCAAAAGAGTGTGTCCCTTTGGTTAATTACATTTTATGGTTACTTAAGAATACTCTCAATAACAGTAATTGTACTTACATTGTTTGTGATAACTAGTGACAGGGGCATATCGAAAGTATGTGCTTATTTCAAATAAGATAATCTCAGTTCTTCAAAGCCTATACCAAGTCATATGGGAGGTGGGTGTATCACTCACAATTCAAGTTATTGACAGTTAATCGACAACAAGCCCTATAAAATAACTAGGCCATCTCAAGTAGGATCATCTCAATGCTCAAAGCATGTAACAAGTCATATGGGACAGAGGGTGAATTACCATATCTCAAATGAGTGACAGCCTACCAACAGACGGAACCCACGAGACAACATCAACAGTATATCAATGAACTAAAATGGCTCAAAGGGGTATAACAAGAAATAGAGAGGGAAAACCTAGAGAGTTAGCGATAGCAGGGCCAGAATTCCATGGATCTATTATCCAAATCCATTTGGACATTAATTCTAGCAAGTCGTGAATGTAGTCGACCCAACCATACCAGAGATCCCTTATCAACAATCCATGTATTGTGTCGTCCAGGGATTCCTGGTAGATTTAAAGCCAAAGAAAATAAACTCTAATTTCCACATGCAGGTATAATTTATAGAAGTGGGACTTAAACCTATCAAAGAAGTGGCCAGGAAGCCTCTGGAATGAAGGAGGAAGGAATAAAGTCAAGCACTTCCACAAAGGACTTACACCCCGTCTACATTTGGGGAGCCTTTAATACCCTGATTGTTTTAGACACCCACCAAAGTATAAATTAACGTTTGGTTGGTCGGGTTGGAGGAGTACGAGCATTCCTCCTAGGGACATGCAAAATAATGTAGTTATCTGGAGCATTCTTAAAATATGAAGGCAGTGTTAATCAAGACTTGGGTGAAGCGCGTGCATACTGAACCATTTTAAACTCGATCAAAGGCCATGCAAGAAAGTAAATTTCTCAGTTAAAAGTTAGTTCAATTTTAATCCTAAATTTTAATTAAGCTCAATATTTTATTATTAGGATTTTGTAGAAAGATATACATTTAAGTCCTAAAGAGTCTAAATTGTATTTGCAAAGATTCCTGAACAAACCAGAATCAAAGTAAAAGAGAATTGCAACATGTGCATAAAAGTAAATCAATCTGCATGAATATAAATAATAAATAGGTCAGGGGTTGCTAAGTTGGCAACATATCTCAGAAAGACAAAAGGCGATTGAGCTCTGCTTAAACATGCCTGATCATATTTTGTATATCAGCATAGATTCAAACTTATGCTACAGGACACAAACACTACTCCTTGCCCTTGTCGCTTTATTCCACACAACAAGAGCATAGGAATTTGTGCACATACCTTATTTTCGATACAGACTCCTTTAAGGAATCTAAGTAAAAGTACATATAAAATTTTAAGAAAAGACTCGACTTCCAATATAGAGGATTAGCACAATTTTTATATATGCAAGCAATCATAATGAGGCAACCTCCACAGAAGGAAGCTTAGCAACACCTACAAAAAGGATGTTAATATAAATCATTATGTTCCTCCCTTATTGGACATGACTCTCTGCAAAGAAAACTACTCTAATATACTAGTGCACATTCTTCGAACTTAGTAAACACACAAAAGGCATAAACAAAATACTTGGCTAGCCCCAAGCAATAACAATAGCCAAAGCCTCTAAAATAAGGTTGCCCTAGTCACATACAACTAAGTGTATGTTGGAGTGGGGCTAAAGCATGGCATATATTTTTGATGGGGTTGTCATCCCGACTTCGTTTTAAAGATCCAAAGACAAAGGTCTTAAAAAAAAGTTTTACCTCACATATGATCTAAGCTATGGATGCTTAATTTTAAAATAAATTGAAAACATTGTGAATGATATTATTAAAAATATATATTTTTTTATTTTTTTGAAATATATCCTGAGTGAAGACAATACATAAGTGGCACACTTTAGACATCTTGGATCCTTAACACAAAAATACCCATGCTAATCCATTATTAATTTGTCTCTCATTCTCTACGACGAAATGTTTAACATGAGATCAAGTAAAAATCTCAACTTCACAGAAAAAAGACTCTGCTCCCTCTTCAACATGAACATGGCAATCAATGAATCACACAAAGCTCTAGCCTTTGTTCTCGCCCTGATATATAGTATCCAAAGAGATTACTATCATTTAAGTTCTCATAATTTTTTTTGTTAATGTCACTTGTATCTCCTAACTAAATTTTTGTACTTGTTCTCTGCAATAGTATGAGAAAGAGTTAAGAAACGCATATCTAAATATAAAGCGACACTGAATTCATACTCCCTCTAAAAATCCTCAACATACCTCAACAGGCAAGACAAACCAAGTTGGGGTATACTTCTTTCCAAGGGAGTGTCATGATGCTCGAGAAAAAAGTGGATTTTATAAATCATAAACGCAAGACCAGATACTACTCCTTGTAGAGAGAAGCACAAGATGCCCCTTGGTGAAAGCTAGTCCTTGATCATTGTTGATACATATAAAATTTTGATTCTTTGCAGAACAAGCCTGCGAGCTCCCAAAGATAAGGGGGTTCACTTTGAAATAAGCCTCTTCCTCTCCTCAAAGTACCCAAAGCAATAGAGCAATTTTTATTCTCTTATTCTTCTCGCAGAAGTTTGATCGAAGAGATAAGAGAATCATATAACTAAATGTATATGGAAATACCAACATACAAAAAATTTTAATTAATTTTTACTTGGCCTAATCGAGCCCACCTGTCAAAATGGCTAAATTGAGCTCTCCTACTGAAACTGCTAATTCGACTCATTTCCATCTATCTAACAAAGGCAATTTGACCATATCTCTACAAAGATAGTAACGAGAAAGTCATCATGATCAGTCTGGATATTTGTCCATCTCTTATTAAAGACACCGCCAGATATTGGGAATTCAATACATCACCCAAATTTCATAGATAACCAGCGTACCAACAATATCTAATACTAGTTGATAATGTCTCATAGTTACAACGTCGGTCAGAGATAAGATAACAATATAGTCCTTGATGTTCTGCTCTGTCAATTTTATATTTTCTCTCTCTCTCTCTCTCTCTCTCTCTCTCTCTCTCTCTCTCTCTCTTTTGTGGTCCTCTGATCTCTCCTTCATGGAGAATTCTAGATCTATTTCCAGAGAACTCTCTGTCTCTCGCTATTTGTTTCTCCTTCCAAAGAATTTTGTGATATGGGTTCTCTTCCATCTCTCTTTATAGCACTCTTCCTACTTTGTTGGGTTTTTTACCAAGTTGTATGTACCTACAGATATTATGATGCTCTCCATCTTATTCGAATGCAACATAGGGATTTCGAGAACCATATTTTTTTAATCAATAATAATGAAATGTAGAAATTAAATTCAAGTTATAATAAATTAGCTGAAATCTTCTCTTATATTACATTTCATTTTGAAGCTTCTTAGGGTCTATTTGAGACAGTTTTTTTCTTGTTTTGCTTTTTAGACTGTCACCACAGTTTTATTTGAGTTTCAGACCGCTACCTCATTTTTATTTGGGAAACTATTCTCTCGTTGATTTTTACCAATTATGTGAAAAAAAATTGATTTTTTCAACCTGAATTGTTAAACTGTGGTGACTACCCAAAAGTTACGGTCTGAAGTTTTGAAAATAAAATAAATCTATATAGTCATCGCAACTTTTTGAAAGACACAGCTTCACAGCTGCTTCTTCAAACAGTTGCAGCTGCCCCAAACACACCCTTAACTAAATTGGCCATGACTCTTGCTTATATCTAGAGTAATCCGAGTGCTATAAAGATGTAATATTTATTTTTGACTTCTTGTCAAACTTTCATCACTTTCCTTTCTTAAACTTTCTTAAAGAGTCTCTTTCTCCTTCTAAATCTATTTGCCTTATATCTTGCTTTAAACCACCCTTCCTCTTATTAGTCTCAAGTCTAGGTTTATATCATGTAGATTCCTAGTATCTTTCCACACATAATTTATATCCCTTCTAGAGCCTTGATATTTATTTTTTCCATAATAACTTTAAAGCCAACAAGTGCATTGGTTTCAACTAATCATTAGAAAATCGCATTTACTGCTTTAATTCTTACTGCCACATGACTGACAAGTTGCAAGTCGTAATCATGCCCAAGTATGGAAATGCACCTTCAGATATTGCCATTAATTTTAGGTGATCCAATTCATGAAAACTTGGGGCCTCAAATCCTTAATTCAAAAATAACGGTCAAGTGAAAGAGCAGCTTGGCTATCGAGAAGGGATGCAAGTCTATAGTGGATGGCTGTTTGGTATGCTTGTATTAAAGTTAAGATTAACATGAAATTTAATGTGGCTTATAGAAATTAATGCTATTAGTAATTTTATATAACTTTAATATAATGTTAATTATAATTTGTATTGATTAATTAATTATTTAATTAATGGATCCTTTTTTAATGAAGATACCTTGTTAAGAAATTAAGTGGAGATAAGTCATCAATAAAATTTATTATTTGTCATGATCTCGAGACAATTAGTATAAAGTTTGGAATGATTTTTGGATAATAAATATTGAAACTTTAATTAAAAAACATCTAGAACTTCGATTTCGACAAAACTTACACTCGAACTGATGGGTGTGACGAGGCAGATCAATGTCATCGAAATTGATTCAATCTAAGTTTGATCTGGATTGGACCATGCCATTTAGCCACATTTGAAAACTTTTGATGCCTGATTGGAAGGTCAAATGCATTCCATCTGACAAGTATATACTTAAATCAAACATCTCGACGAAAGAATCCAAAAATCCCGAGATCACTCAATTCTAATATTGTCAAGACACTCAAATGTCCACAAAACGCTATTTGATTGAGGGATTTTTTTTCTGGGCTATTCGATGAAGTGTTCTGGATTCATTCTTTAATTGCATAAAACTCTCACTTAGATTGTATAAATAGTGTCACGCCTCTCTTTATGAAAGGGGAATAAGAACCGAGGTTGGAGTAGAATCAAAAGAGGGAGTTGAATTCTAGTGTCATTTGTCCATCAAAGATTCGACGAACACGTCACACTCTTGCAGCTTCCAACCACTATTTACTACCGCTCGTCAATCCCAACATAATGATAGTATTGTGATAATATTTTGATGAATAATCTTATAATATCATCACAATATCATTAATTTGCAGCTATCCGGATCTAATGAAAAGAGAGGCCTAGAGGCCTAACAGTCAGAAAAGGTCAAAAAGAAAAATAGAACAGGGCAGGAGATTAGAGAAAAGATGGCATTAAGGACAGGAATAACCAAAAGAAGTGCCTGTCCTTCATTATGTTTAAATGATAGGATAAATGAGCCATAACCACTCTTTACTTTTAAAACTAAATCCAACATATTATCATTAATTTTAAAACTCTTGCAGCCTCCAACATTTAAATGAGCCATAACCCCATATCGTACAAGTTGACCAAATAGAACATAATATCATTAATTTTAAAATTCTTGCAGCCTCCAACCACTATTTACCACTGCTCGTCGATCCCCCCGCCACAATGTGAAGCAACAAAGTGTTGTGCGGAGAAACAACTGATGTCACAGAGTAACAAAGCAACTCATTGTCCAAAATATGATTCAGCGACGCAACTTGAAGACCTTCTAGCAAGGCACCAACAACTACTCTCAACAGCAGCCATTCCCGACCACGGTGCAATGATTTCTTCGGCGCAAGAATATTCTACTTTTGAAAATTGTGTAACTCTTTCCCGCCTATGAGAGAGGGCAATTACACGTAGTTATCAATTTATAGTAGATCGTCCTGACTGGGCTAGGACCAATAGTTTTCTTTCTTTCTTTTTGAATTTTTCACGTAAAAACTGTTAGTATCTCTACCTGTTGTAATTTTATCTGAGTGTGTGTTGGACTTTCATGCAACCCTAAGAAGCTAAATAATTACTCTAACACAGTAAATCTTTTAGCGCATCAAGTTGATTTCATAGAACTTGATCTCTTAGTGTTTTTTTTTCTTTTTTTAACTAAAACTATAGTTAATTTTTTGCAAGTTTTTTTTTTTTTATTCATTTTGATTTAAGATTATAATTTTTCAAAAAGAGGTCAATTTGGTTTGAATGAATTTGACATTTTGAAGTATGGTTGAAAATTGAACCGAAGAAGAACACGCTTGAAGAGAAATTCTGATATTAACAAAATTTAAATTTGGTTAGCTAAAATTAATTTTTTTTTTCTACTTTAATATGTTGGTTGACAGTTGCGTTGTCAGTCGTAAGTCCCCCGTGGTCACGGGTTCAAGCCCGTCTGATTGCATCTGTCTTGCAATATTAAATCGAATGGTTAGACACATGAGGTTGGTTAAGCGCTCGTATCATAACCTCCGCCCAATCATTAAGAAAATTTAATAAATAAAAATAAAAACTGAACCGATTCAAACAAAATCAAGCATAAAATACCAATACAAATTGAACCAAAAAAATCTAAAGCAATGCTTCCTTAATATTGTTGTTTTTAATTTAAACCCACATTATAATTGATTTTGAATTGAAATGATCAAGTTAATTTCACTCATGAACATTCAACTTTGGGCTTCTAAATTGTTTGTTCGTTCGGACCAAATCTTCAGCTGTCCACCTTTATGCATCAATTTAAGACTTTTCTTATAATTTAAATAAATAGAAGCATTCAGTTAAAAAAAAAATATATATGTTTTTTTTCTTTTTTTAATTTTATATATATATATATATATATATATATATATATATATATATATATATATATANCCTGAGAAAAATAATAGAAATTTTAAGAAGGGTATGGAGAAATAAGAATTGAGATTTGAAAAGTCATGAGAGACTTTAGAATGCTTCGTTGCTAAATTTATTGAATTGAGCTTAGGGAAAGATAAGGATAATGAATATTGAGAGGCTTTATAGATTTATTTTAATGTACCTATTACATGCTTTGTGTGACTCAGCCATATATGGACCTTTTCTTAGGATTTGTTTGGGGTAGCTTATTTGGTGTGGTGGCGTTTTGAAAATGCATCTGGACTGTTTGGGTAAATTGCGTTTTAACAGCTTCTGCGCCGCATCTATCTAGGTGCGATAACAGTTTTCTGACATCAGTCTGACTTTTCCAAAAAAATAAAAATTTCGAATAGCCACCGCACCTAGCTTATCGGTACATTATTTTTAATCAGTTTATCAGCAAATTATTCAATAAGATGCAGCTGTCTGAAACAGGCCCTTAGAGCCCATTTGGGGCAGCTTATTGGGATGTGGCGGCGTTTTCACTGTTTGAATAATGCATTTGGCCTATGTTTTGGAGCCGCTCCAAAATGTCATTCGCTATTTTGTTGATAGGTGGGACACGGGATCAACCCCAACTCCCGCATCTTCTTCTCACGTTCGGGTAACTATTCCTCCCGTTCCCTTCTCTACTCTCCCTCGCCCTTGCCCCTCCGATCTTCCTTCTAGTCTTTCACCCTCATAGAGATCGATACCGAGACTCTTTCTCAAGGTTGTTCCTTCACCCTCGCTGCTCCTTTGTCCTTCCTTCGCCTCATATGAGGTATATCAGGGGTTTTTTCAGAGGTGGAGTTACAATAGTGCAATATCTCTGCTGGTTTTTTTCTAAGGTGGAGTTACAATGCAATTTTCTAGTGGGTTTGCATGAAATATCTGAAACATTACACTTGGTATATCAAATGTATTATGAAATTTTCTAGTGGGTTTGCAATTTTCACTCAGGAATATTAGTTTTTCTAGTGGGTTTGTAATTACTTTTTGCTCAACATTCTTTAGAGACAATCCATTGTAGATCATAAATCAGTTGGTATTTTTTTGTTTGAGGAGACGATCCATTGTAGATCTATCGATTGTGGCAGTGATCCTTATTGTTCGTGACAACTGTGCTAAAGGATGGTATATGTTTGAATCCTTCTTGATTGTGGCAGAGGTGTTTTGAGCAATGTGTGGATAATGTAGTTAAAATGTGTTTCCTCAAAGTGTTGCTTCCACATTGAATTTCTTCAAGCTTTGTGTTATAATGTTATAAGCATGGTTGTGGCACCTAGTTCTATTGTTAGTGCTCTGAAAGTTTATTTTCGTCCTAATAATATGGCATATAAATTTGCTGAATAATTTTTTGCATCAGAAGCAAATAGACATTTTCGCATCAATATACATGTATATATTGTCCGAGCGGCCTATATTGTTCATGAATTGAATAGATATGGAATCTTAATGAATCAAATAAGCCCTTAAATTTGTTTTTGGCACTGCCTAACTGGAAGTGTACAACATATAGATATGACATCTTAACGTTGCCCATGCTTGTGCCTTATGAGCCCCTCTCAGCCTCTTGGATTTCTCCATCAAAGAACAATCCCCTTCTATTTTCTTCTTTATTTTCTATGTTAAAAATGTGGAGAATATTCCCACATCAATTATGAAATACGAATTTACTGGTATTTGAATGGTTCATGCTATTTGTGTTGTTAAAGAGGGGAGGAGGAAAAAAATTTATAAGTAATACGTTAGGCTTAAATTGTTACGGAAAAAGTTAAATGAAGGTGCCCATGCTTGTGCCTTATGTGCCCCTCTCAACCTATTGGGTATGACACCTCAATATAGCAGTTTTGGCTTTCATATGCCTGAACTTATGTTATTTGCATCTCAATATAACTAAGATGAATGAAAAATATAGCTAAGATGAATGAAAAATATAGCAGTTATGTGCATCTCAATATAGTTAAGATGAATGAAAAATATTTTGTGCCTTATGTGCATTATGTGCATCTCATTATATCTAATTGATGAATGAAAAATATAGCAGTTTTGACTTTCATATGGTTGAACAATATAGTAGTTATTTGCCTTATGTGCATCTCAATATAGAATACAAGTGCACTCGATCATCTGGAAGTTGAATACAAGCGTGGCATCTCTTTATCAATGCTAAGCTGTGGATCCCTCATTATCAGTTAGTATTGCAACCTTTTATACAAGTGTGGCACCATTTGTAGAACTGCTCATCTGTTTATAGGTGAGTAGGAATCACTTTATATATTATAGCAGAATTTTGTAGACCATAACATGACCAAATGAAGTGTATACATGTAAGCATATTATGTTTTATCTTTGATTTCTATATGATGTTAGTGATCTGCTATAAATAATAATCTCTTGGACAAAATTGTCCTTATCACCTAAATGCTTTCGCCCCCATTATAATTAAATGTCAATTGAATTGAACTGCCATGAAAGATTTTCCCCATCAACATTTTTATAACCATAATGTTGGAAAACGATGTTTGTAATCAGTTAGTTACATGTTTTGAATGCTTCTAATGTCTTTCAGTAATAGTTCCACTTACAGCTTTTGGGTGGGTTATGACAACACACTTGTCCTTTTATCCTGCGATAATGCTCATACCAGTATGTCCTTTTGCTCCATAAATCAGTACCCTAAAACATAAAGTATTTTAGGATTCAAATTTTAAATCAATTTTTTAAAACTATTTTCTATGACAATAGGTATAATATTTCGCTTGTTGCAATATTTGTGGCCAATCTTATAGATACTTTTTCTTTTGGTGCATGGTTCTGATGCTCCTCCTCCAAAATTATTTGTGAACTAGCATTCCTAAAACATGTTATAGCAAATAAAGAAGAGCCTAGTGTTAATCAAAAAGAGATGGAGGAGTCCAGTTCCCGGTCCAGGAGGCACAGGCTTGTCAAAAAGAAGAAAGAAGATGACATTTTCGTGAAAAGCTCATTCATTCAATTGATTGCTGATTTTTCATCTCCACCCCCTGACATCACCATCTTATATTGTGTTGTCATTTTGGATGCTATTCCAGATGTATTTTTCGATATGCGCTTTCATGTAAAATATGTTAAGGAACTTGAAGACCCTGCTCATAGGCAAATGTTCATGGTGCTCCGACCTGAGCTGCACATTAAATATTTGCATGTTTAAGTAGAAGAATGAGTATGTTTTATATTATGTTGTCACTAGATTATTTTCTTATGTAATTTTATTTAAACATTTTTATGAAATTTCTGTTCTAATGCTTTATAGTCCTCGATGTTATTTTTATTAAATTCATCTGTCATCGCTTGTCCTAATACATTTCTCCTTTCAGAATGAATCCACAACAAGAACGCCATAAAAGAATGACATTGACTGCAGCTATTGTGATATTATTGTTGGAATAATACCAAACCGGCACTAGACGGATAACACGCATGACGTCCTTCTATGTTGGAGACAAATGAATGGTGTGATTTGCTTGCTGGACATCTGATAACGTTCAACAACATCTTTCGAATAATTTCACCCATTTTTATGGATCTCCTTCGCAAGTTATGTCCTAACCACGTCCTCTAAGGTTCTTCTAGAACAACTACTAGAGAGGTGTTGGCTATAACATTATACATTCTCTCACAGAAGGAATCAGTTAGAGAAGCTATGGAGTTGTTTCAACATTTCACATAAACAATTAGTGAATACTTCTCTAAAGGAATACAAACACTTATGAGCTTAGCGTCACAATTAATTGAACCAGAGGATCCATTGTTCACAACTATTCTTGAACAAATTGCAAATGATCCCCATTCATGCCATATTTGAAAGTACCTTTTATTAATGCATTACGTTAGCTTTAGAATATAATGCATTTCTAACAATGCATAAAAAAAATTACATTGGGGCAATCAACGCTACGCACGTAGATGCCAGACTACCAAGCCACGAAAAAATGTCGTACATTAGTCGGAGTGGTTCAACTACCCAAAATGTCATGACAGTATGTGACTTCAACATATGCTTCACCTTTGTAATGGAGAGATGGGAAGGGAGTGCACATGACAATAATATTTTTTTCTATGCAATAAGGAATAGAACGCAGTGTTTCCCTCATCCGCCTCCAGGTGTGTTTAGCTATGTGAACCTACAACTTATATGTATTATTTTTCATTAATATTGTCTTTCATAACAAGGAAATATTATATGGTTGATGACGGATATCTGATGCAGAGGGGCTACTTGAAGCCCTATTTGGACACCAAATATTATATTCCTGATTTTGAGAGAGCAAGTGGCATGATCCGTGGCAGAAAAGAATTCTTGAACAAACGTCACTCCTCCTTACGCAGGGTAATTGAAAGAACATTTGGAGTGTGGAAGAAGAAATGGGTCATTTGACGTGATATGTTGTCGTATTTATTTCCCAAACAGGTGCATATTGTAGTGACCACTATGACACTTCACAACTTCATCAGAAGACATCCATCTCAATCAGATACAGACTTCTCTTTGGTTGATGACGATCAGCTACATGTCACTCTAGAACCTTTAAAATCTCTGGTTGGTCAAGCATTACCTGAGGATGAGATTGAGTCCAATGAATTTGAAACTCAGGACGGTGAAGGTGTCGCCGAGATGGTTGTCTTGAGGGAGTCTATCACAGATGCTATTTCTGGATGTTGATTCAATAACGTTTCTTTATTTATTAGACTCTAGGTTTATTTCTAATGTATTTGATTGTAAAATGAGTTTTAATATTATGGTTCTACTAAGAATTTCTATGATTTTCTTTCTTTCGGTCAAGAATTTTGCTATATAAAACTTAATTTAATTTTATGATCTGACAAATAATTTTTTTTTTGTTTTATCTTTGTAGCAACATAAGCTCTAGGATTTGAAACACCTCCCGAGTTGTGTTGTGTTACTGCGAACTACCAGCTCCCTTACTCACGTCACACCAGCCTCATAGCAGTGGGAGACAGTTTTACGGTTGTTAGAGGGGTGTTTCAACACGATGTGGTTTCTTCCGTTGGGCAGACATTCTGGCATACTCCCATGCTGACAGTGGTCGTGGTACGATAGTTTCCCAGGAGGACAGTGCCGCTGAGGACAGACGGCGTTATAGTTTTAAATTGAACATTTTAATATTTTTACTTTTAGTTGTAATTATATTTCTTTTGATATTAACGAAATAGTGAGCACTGTATTTTATTTTTTAAAAATTGATCTGTAACATTTTGAGTCTTCTGTTCTATCTATTTTTTTCCCATACAGTTTCGTCGCAAACAACTTTACCAAACTGGGGCAAAATGGTTATTTATCCAACAATAGCTGTCAGTAAGCTGTTCTGAATAAGTTGCCCCAAACAACAAGCCAGCTTATCTTGATAATCTACAGATTATCAGATTATCAAAATAATCTGCTTATCAACACATTATAAATAATCTACAGCTGCCTCAAACAGACCCCAGTGTAGAAACCATTGAAATGGGCTTCAAAATTCAATAAACTCATGATGAATGCNTCTAGTCTTTTTTTCTGGATCCCTCCTCTTAATACAATCAAATTTCTTCTTCCACTTACTAATTTGTCTCTCATCTATACGACGAAGAATCTCTGACATGAGATCAAGCAAAAATTTCATCTTCCTAGAAAAAAAAGGCTCTTATCCCTCTTCAACATGAAAATCACAACCAATGAAACACACAAAACTCTAGCCTTTGTTCTAGCCCTCATATATAATATCCAAAGAGAGTAAAATCATTTAAGTTCTCATAAATTTTGTCATTAATGTCATTTATATCTCCTAACTAAATTTATGTACTTTTTTTTCTGAAATAATATGAGAAAGTGCTAACAAACACATATCTAAATATAGAGCGACAATGAATGCATACTTACTCTAAAGATCCCCAACAGACCTCAACAAGCAGGGTAGACCAAAGTGAGGTATACTTCTTTCCAAGGTAGAGTCATGATGCTCGAGGAAAAAGCAGATTCTATAAATTATAAACGCAAAACTAGGGACTACTCCTTGTAGAGAGAAGCACAATATGCCCCTTGGCGAAAGCTAGTCCTTGATCATTGTTGATACATAGAAAAAATTGATTCTTTGCATGACAAGCCAACGAGCCCCCAAAGATAAGAGGATTCACTTTGAGATGAGCCTCTTCCTCTCCTCGAAGTACCTGAAGGAATAGAGCAATTTTTATTCTCTTATTCTGCTCACAAAAGTTTGATCGAAGAGATTAGATAATTATAGAACTAAATGTATATGGAAATACCAGTAAACCAAAGATTTTAATTAATTTTTACTTGGTTGAATCGAGCCCATCTCTCAAAATGGCTAAATCGAGCTTGCCCACTGAAGCGGCTAACCCTGCTCATTTCCATCTACCTGAAGAAGGCAACTTGACCATATCTCTACAAAGGTAGTAATTCGAGAAATTCATCCTGATCAGTCTCAATATTTGACTATCTCTTATTAAAGACATCACCCGATATTGAGAATTCAATATCATCACCCAAATTTCATAGATAACCGACATACCAACAATATCTGATACTAGTTGATAATGTCTCATAGTTACGACGTCGGTCAAAGATAAGTTAACAATATAGCCCTTGATGTTCTGCTCTGACAATCTTATATTGTTTCTATTTCTTGTATAAAATGGCTAAAAGAAGGAAAGAGATGGAGGATGCTCAGGATATACTCTCTCTCTCTCTTGTAGTCCTCTCATCTCTCTTTCATGGAGAATTCTAGATCTTTTTTCCAGAGAACTGTCTATCTCTCGTCATTTGGTTCTCCATCCAAAGAATTTTGTGATTTGGGATCTCTTCATCTCTCTCTCTTTATAGCCCTCTTCCTAGTTTGTTGGGTTTTCAACCAAATTGTATGTACCTACAGATATTATGTTGCCCTCCATCTTATTCAAATTCAACATAGGGATTTCGCAAACCATAATTTTTTTAATCAATAATTATGAAATGTAGATATTAAATTCAAGTTATAATAAATTAGTTGAAATCTTCTCTTATATTACATTTGATTTTGAAGCTTCTTAGATTCTATTTGAGGTAGCTCTTTCCCTTTTTGGCTTCTCAGGCCGTCACCACAGTTTTATTTGGGTTTCAGACCGCCACCACATTTTTATTTGGGAAACTATTTTCTTGTTGATTTTTACCAATTATGTGAAAAAAACTGATTTTTTCAACCTGAATTGTTAAACTGTGGTGACTACCAAAAAGTTGTGGTCTGGAGTTTTGAAAATAAAATAAATTTATATAGTCATCGCAGCTTTTAGAAAGACACAATCTTCTGCAATAGTTTCACAGTTGTTTCTTCAAACAGTTGCAGCTGACCCGAACACACCCTTAACGAAGCATGACCATGACTCTCGCTTATATCTAGAATAATCTGAGTGCTATAAAGATGTAATATTTATTTTTTACTTCTTGTCAAACTTTTATCACTTTGCTTTCTTAAACTTTCTTAAAGAGTCTCTTTCTCCTTCTAAACCTATTTGTCTTATATCTTGCTTTAAACCACCCTTCCTCTTAGTCTCAAGTCTAGGTTTATATCATGTAGATTCCANCTTCTCCAAACAGTTGCAGCTGCCCCGAACACACCCTTAACGAAGCATGACCATGACTCTCGCTTATATCTAGAATAATCCGAGTGCTATAAAGATGTAATATTTATTTTTTACTTCTTGTCAAACTTTTATCACTTTCCTTTCTTAAACTTTCTTAAAGAGTCTCTTTCTCCTTCTAAATCTTTTTGTCTTATATCTTGCTTTAAACCACCCTTCCTCTTAGTCTCAAGTCTAGGTTTATATCATGTAGATTCCANATATCTGTGTATATGTATATGTATATATGTATATATGTGTGTATATGTATATGTATAGATGTATATGTGTGTATATGTATATATACATAGATGTATATATGTGTATATGTATATATACATAGATGTACATATGTATATGTATATATACATAGATATACATAGATATATGTATATCTACATAGATATACATAGATATATGTATAATACATAGATATACATAGATATACATAGATATACACATATATACATATATATATATNAGAGCCAACTCTTTGGTGATTTATTTGAGATTTGGCTTTGGGCCACTTTAGACAAACAAGATTGGGTTGTAGATGAACCATTTATAAACAATGAATTTTCTAACTAGGCTTAGGCCCTCATAATTGCTTATTAAAAAAAAGATGAGTTTGCATGTATATTGCTCACATGAGAAGGAAATGTAAAAGTACCGATAAGCCCAATTTAAACTTATTAACTTGAGTTATAGGCATGGATTGGGGCTGTTTGTTTATTAAATATAATACATATGTTTTTGGCACATGTCCTACATGTCAATGTTGACACCTATAAATTTGAGATTTATAGTTCTTTTTTTAGAACTTTATTGCACGCACTATGGTGATCGTGCTTTTCACCCGCACTTGCTTTCTATCTCTTCTTATTACAATTTTGAGCAAGTCCAAGGGTGTTCTAGACTTGACTATCTTTGATGAGCCTTAAATGAAGTTAATAAATGCTTCATAGTGGAAATCTCCTCTACGTGTAGAGGATGCAGAGGGGTTGCTAGTTGAGGTGCTTCCATTCAAGTTTAAAGTGAAATGCCAAATGGTTAGAGGAGGTTAGACTCAGAATCTATTGCACTTAGGAGATAAAAAATTTCTTCCCCAATCCTTCTATTTTCGAACAAATTGGTGATTACTTAGTCGAAACTTGGATAACTTAGATGTTCTCAGTACTTACGGTGTTGTTATTTATGGTGGGAACTTTATTTATCGTCACTTCCATTTACTTTGTAAATGTTCTTTTCATTTCTTTAAATGTTGTGGAACCCTTGACCTCTCATCCCACACTGTCTATGGTTAATTGGACCTAAATTTGAAAGTCATTTTTGATAATATTTCACCGAATGCGTATTAAATGGCACGTCTCATGCATTCGTATGATGGCTTCCCTCTCTTTAGACTATTTTTAATTGGTTTGTGGCATTTACCTTACTTGATTGACATTTAAAAAAGAAAACACTTATCTTGCTCCAATCATAAATTTCATTAAACTTACCATTGATTGATCATTTCCTCGTCTCCTTTGATTAAGAAGTCCCTGTCTTGATCACAACAATTTTCTTGAAGTAGAATTCTCTTTGATCATTGTATAGTGTTACTAAACTTCTGAATCCATTAGTACTTCATCTTCCACGAAAATTATTATGTCCGAATGAGAAAGGTGCGGATGCGTTCGAATTTGGTGGTATTTTGATAGTATTGGTGTGTTACAGTGCAAAATACCACCAATACTACCTAAATACCACCAATCATATCTATGATTTTTGGACATAATAATCGCTCGTGTTCCATTAAATAACATTGTTAAATGAATGATTGTGGAGTGCAGGAACTCTTTCGGAGTTATTCGGGATGATTATTTTGTCGGGCGGTTGAAAGAGCTCTTTTAAAGAAATTTGAAACAATGAAATAATTCTTTAATCTTTTTCATTCTGATAATTAAATCTTGAATCTTTCAAAATTAAGGCAGAAGATGGCTCTCTCTGCATCTCTTTCCTTTTGAGTTTGATGAGAATGCTCAACTTAGAGTGAAACTTTATCAGTATCATAGAGAAAAAAAGAACAACTTTATAGGGGCATATTTCTCAATTTGTTGATTCTTGAACGATGAAAGAAACCCATCTAAATTCCTTAATGTTGGCAATGATTGTAGGAAAAAGGGCTCCATCCAATTCATTTTGAATTGTAATAGCTTCTTTTTTTACTCATTGTTTAAAAAATCGTTCGAGGCTCAGGCACGCCTCGATTCACGCTGTCAAATAATAGCTCGAGCTTGCAGGTTAGCCTTACCACTTTTTAAGGCGTAAGTCTCAATGCAGTTATGTCTTATGATGTCTGAGGCATGTCTAGGGCGCGTCTGAGACACCATTTAGTTACTATCATAAGCACAATCAATGATCGTCGTCCCGAGCACCGCACATTGTCTCCAAATCCCGAGTGCCGCACTTCATCTCCCAATCATTGTCATTTTGAGGTCTGCATTTCGTCTCCCAATCATTGTCGTTATGAACATCGCACTTTGTCTCCCGATTGGTGTAGTCTCAAGCCCTTTTGACATTGTTGAAGTTCATTCAAGTGTCCCCCTTCAGTTTTGATAGAGTCCCTACTGAGCTTCAATAATCTTCTTCTCCGCACCACATACGAGCTGCTTTCTTATCCACGCCGCAGACAAGCTTTGTCAGTTTTTTTTGCAGATGAACTGCTTTCTTCTCCACATCGCAAATTAGCTTTCGTGATATTCACTTAAATGCAAGGGATAGTAAATAATAGTATATAACTATATATAACTTTAATTTGATGCAGAGAATAATGCAATTCATGATATTAATATATGAATTATGTTTACATCCAGGTTCAGTTTAATTTTCCAATATTAATTCATGAATTATGTTTATTTTTAGGAGTTTTTAATTCTTCTATTTCGAGGCTTACTCATTAATCTGCATTGAGGCTTACACCTTGCCTCGCTAAGTAAAAACATATGAATTCTCGATTTTGCCTTGTAAAACATTGCTTTTACTCCCAAGATATTGCAAATCATTTTATAAACCATTTTAGATCCATGTTCACCTCATCCAACCAATTATTTTTTTTTTCCCTGAAACTTTGACTTTATCTTTCGTATGATCCTCAAATTTTTAGCTCTCTTTGGAATGCCTTAACATAGGATGAAGTCAAAATTGTTTTATTCTATCTGCATGAGCCTCATGTATTTTAGGGAGAAATTATTGGATCATACATAGTCGTAGATATTCTATTAAATATGAGAATAAATTAAAGATGGACCGAAAAAAAATTTAGATAGACTTTCTTATAGTTAAAGATTGTAGATGACTAAGTTTTCATGAGCACATGCCCTTATAGTTAACTACATGTCGAGTGTGATATTTAAGAACACTTTTAATTAGTGCTAGTTTGTGTTCCAGATTCAACATAAAATGAGGTTTATACAAAAATTCTATTCAAACGAGAAAACACTCAACCTAGTAAAGGCATAACCTTATGACAAGGCAAAACAATGGTATGAGATAGTGGGATTACTTCAACACTAATATATAGAAATGCGGGTCTTCCAATTTGTATAAGATAACCCTAGTGCTTATTAAAGCAATAAAGAGGATTTACGTTTTTGTATCTCCAAATGGCAACTTAAATACTTCGAACCAGGAGAAACCTTAACTTCATCTATATGGATTTTTAAAGTCATGATGTTAAGTTTTAATATATTGCAGGAAATGTGATATCAGAGTTTACCTAAATCACAAAAAAAAATATGAATATTATTTCTGAATTTCAAATATCTTACAAACACGAAACAAGAAAGTAGGAAATAAACGACAAATAAACATGATAACAAAAACTATAAAAGAAGTTCACGGGGGACGACACGGACGGAGGCTGCTGGACGCTTTCGGTGGCTGAGGAAAGAGGGCGACGACTGTAGGGAGGTGGCAGGAGGGATGGACAGTTGTTGGAACAACAAGTCAGCTTGGGGTGGCAGTCAGAACAGTAGTCGGTTGCTGTTTGGGGCTGCTAAGAAGCAGGAAAACTGCAAAGCGAAGGCTTTTCTTTCTGCAGCAGCGAAGGTGAAGGGAGGGCAACAAGGACGAGGAGGAAAAGACGATTGGGGTGGCTGAAACTGCAGAAAACAGTAGATCCTTGCTGTTCTGAGTGGTGGCAGCAAGGGTGGCAATGGTAACGTCGTCAAACCGCAGCTAGAGAGGTGCAGGAACATCGTCGGCGGCTGAATTGGCGGCTGCTGTGAAGGCTAGAGAGGTGAGACTGCTATGTAAGAAGTAGGACAATAGCCAGGAGGATGGACAAAGAGATAAATACCTCGGTGGGGTCAAGCTACAACTGAAACACCGCCAGGATCCGTGGAGAGGATCACCACTTCAGACAAAGAGCAGCCGGAGCATTACCTGTGCGTCAGATACGACCCTCAAAATAGAAAATACTCAGACAAAACTGAATTCGTATTTCATAGCACAAGCACCTAACTCAAAGCACATTCTCTCCTATTTATAAATTGATATGACCTATTTTAGGAAACATTTAAATTAAAGAGCATAAAAATCAGATTTTAGATTTTAGGAAAGACTTTTAAACTAGGAAAGGAAAATAAAAATCAGATTTCATATTTTAGGAAAAGCTTTAAATTAAGGATAATAAAATCAAGATTTAGGCTTTTAGGAAATGATTTAAATTAGAAAAAGACATACGAAAGAAAAAAGGAAGAGGAAGGAAGGAAAGAAAGAGAAGGGAGAAAGAAGGAAAGGCAAAGGGAGGAAGGAGGGGACGGTGGGCCCCCGCTCCAAGAGGACCAGCCGCGTTGTCCCTGCGCCCAGCCGGTCTCCCATGAGTCTCGCGTCAGTTTCTAGGGTTTGGGAAAACTTCGACCTCACCTGTCGAAGCTTCTGGTTCTCATGGTACGACGGTAAGTCCTCTGATAGGTCAATCATGTCGGTATAATCACTCCACACACATTCTAGTAGAATACATAACCATCTTCTTTTGGCACATCTTAAGAGGGAGCTGCATATAGATGTGGATTCCAACAATGCAACTCTCGAGCCCTTTTATACGAAATCTTCTCCTTCCGCTTCTTGTGCCCAACGTGCGGTGCTTGAGCAATATTATGTGAGGAAAACTCAATTATGGGATGAAATCTATAGCAAGTTGCGCTACTCTCACCGACACCTCCTCATGAGAGACCTCCTCCTCATAGATAGGTTTTAGATCTCATTGCAGAATTTTTGTCTCTATCAAGCTCTTCAGGCCCACAACAAAGTTAAGGTTCATCTCTCCCGTCTGAAGATCCGACGGGGTGTCTCCTGCTGACCTGAAAGTAACCTTTGAACTTCTCCTTGTAATGTTCTCGATATGTCACACAATGAGCTCATTTCTAACATGTTGGATCTCCTTTCGTCGAAGCAACTCATGAGGGGGTTTATACATCTGAAATATCCACATCTCGCTTATCCAGGGTGAACCTATATCTATTGTTGGTTCCTCAAACTCATAACTCTTGTAGACATCTAAGGTCATTCCTACTGATGTACCTCTCACCTTCTACAACTTGCTAGTTCGAGGCACCATAATCTCAGAATCTGTTGGGCCGCCTGTTACCTCAGAGTCACTACTTTCTAAAGCAAAGATTGTTTTCTTAGATGGAATCTCTATCTCGGAGTTCACTAGAACTGATGGCATCACTTTCTCGCCAGCTGCAAGTGGAGAATCCTCCCGAAAGTTTTCATCTTCTCGCGTATCAACTGTGTCATTGCTTAAATTTTCAACAATACATTGCTCAGTGAAACAGATCTCTCCCTTGTGGTGCATTCTGATTCACATGCCTAAATCTGTGGCACTTGCAATATTTTTTGGCCGTGACATTTTTTCGGATCGGTTTCATTGGATAGTAGCAAGGGAGGTCACTTCGTATTGCGGTCTCTCAACTTTGGACGCTAGAATCTGCAACTTTTGGCGGTAGTAAGTTGGTAGGAACTGGCTTTGTTTCTCGCTTTATCTTCATATCTTATCTTCTCCCCTTCGACACTCCCGATCACGGTCGAGGGTAACCTTCTTCAATGTCCGCAATCCACCACCGAAGTCGGCAAATCTTTCGCCGTATTATCTCCCAAGTAGGCTCGAGCATGTATCTCATTAACGATATGACTAAGATTTAGGGTTGAGAGGTGAAAGAGGATGTAGGAGACTCATTGATGGTGTAAAATAATTATTTTGGTAGCAAGGGAAGAATTAGGTTTAGATCAAATTTTTGTTGGAAATTGGGAAAAAAATTTTGTGGGAGTGTCTTGGGAAGGGGAGGACGTTACAAAACTCTAGGATGAGACTAGGGTTGGACTAGCTTTGATACCAAATGATACCGGAGGAGAAAACCCAAACCACAAAAGAAACAAAATATTGTTATTGAACTTGGAAAATAGGAAATACCAAAAAACAAACACAAACAATATAAACAATAAAAGATATCCGCGGGAGGCGACGAGGACGGAGACTGCGAGGCAGTGGTTTGAGAGGGCTGCGGTGGTAGCAACAATAGGAGAAGGCTGCGATGGTCAGAGGAGTGTTGGATAGTTGCGAGGAAGAGCAGGAGGGCTGCAATCGGTGGGAGGAGTGTTGGACAACTGCGGGGGAAGAGTAGGTGGGCTGCGGTGGTTGGAGGAGTGTTGGACAGCTGCAGTGGAAGAGCAGGAGGAGCTGTAGTGGCTGAATGAGGGCAAGCCGGTGATTGGCAGCGGCAAGGAGCGGCAGTGGCTGGAATGATGGAACGACAGTAGGAAAACGTCCGTATGGCATGATAAATGCCTCCTTGGAGTTGAGCTACAATAGGAGCATCACTCGGCCCTTGAAGGGTCACCACTTTGGACGAGGGACAGCTGAAGCACTTCTTTGCCTTCGAATATAACCCTCAAAGGGGAAAACATGACGCTGTGACTGTCCAAACAGAACAATGAATTCTCAGTAACAAAAGACCTGCGCGTCTAAGCAAAACATCCCCTTTATATAAGAGGGATTAGAACTTATATTAGGCAATGCTTTTAATGAAGAAATAGGATATAATAGGCAAGGTTTTAAAATATGGGAGAGAATAAGAATAATAAGAATTCATAATTTAGGCAATATTTATAATAGGAAAAATTCACAATAGGCATAGACTAATAGAAAAAAATAGAAATTTAGAATTGGCAAGTGTTAGAAAGGAGAGATGGGAAATGGAAAGAGGGAATATGAGGGAAGGAAAGGAGGGGAAAGGGGGGTATGTTGGCTGATAGGTTTGAAAAGTAGATCATACAATCTCACCGCTTAGGAAAGTTAACCCAAATGCACCACGGCTTGTAATGTAATGCAAAAGTGCAATATTATTCTAGATTTACATGTCGCGACTCAAGATTATGTTGTATGAATATGCTTGCTAAACATTTGGATTTGTCAACTACTTCCAAATTTTATAACCACGATGTAGCTAAAGGCTATGGTGCTATTCTGCATCAGGCTATAAGGGGAAGAAAGTCTGTTTAAAGGTTTATTTTAAAGATAAATAGTTCTAGAGCGACAAATACAAATGATGTTTGTTAGTTCTATATATATTTTTAAAATGTTCCCTAAAGAGTCTAATGCATAATGTTTAGAAAAAAAGTTATGTGTACAAACACGCATGTGTTAATGAAATGTTGTAAATAAGAATAAAATTTTAGTTTGCAATAATAAATAAATAACACATGAGATAGAGGGCGAATATGTTAAAGAGTCACTATCTCCTTGGTCTTCTAGCTTACTTTCTAGAGGTTTGACCTGATAGCCCTTTCACAGCATGTATGGTCAAACACATTTTATTAATGACTCTAGTTATTGTATTAAACATTAAGTTTTACAAAGTTTATTATAATAAATAATGCCACAAGACTTTTCAATGAATAAATTTTGTAAGTGTCGATTACATAGTAACAACAATGCAATATAGACCCTAAGGAGGAGATTTACAAGGTAAGTATAACTCAAAGGTTTGCACATGCGTATCTACATGTGTGAATAGGGATATTGCCTAGCTTTCCTAATCCACAAAAGCCAGATTTAGACTTGTGTAACTAAAGGCCAAGTGGCATGAATTGATGGGATTCAAGTCGATTGATTTGTGATTAGCCCAAAGAAATTGTGTGGAAATTCTATGGATGAATGCCACTGAATCTTCCTATATTTTGACTAGCAACCCTTCTTAGTGCCACAAGCTAAAGGGTCTGTTTGGGACAATTACAGCTTATCCAGCTTATGCTGATAAGCAGCTTATCCTGACAAGCTGCGTATCTATAGCTGATTCTGATATGTTGTTTGTCTGTTTGGTTTGTGCGTTTGGTTTGTGCGTTTGGAAAACAACTGATTGACAACTGTTTTTAGATAAATGACCCTTCTGCCCCTGTTAAGTAATATTGTTTGCAACATAATAGTCATGAAAATATATTTAATAATAGAGAAGCAGAAAACCTATACAAAACAGTAAAAAAATGAAGAAACAACCCTCACTTAACAGTGAGTATCGAGATTGATAAAAAAAGAAAAAAATTATTAAAATGACAAAGCTCGAAGGCAAAATAAAAAGTAACCCCACCTAAGAAATGTGATGTTTATCAAGTGTAAATACATAAGAAATATTAGCATAACAAGTCCTTATGCTCGTCTAAAAGAAGCACAATCATAAAAAAAAAAAAATTATTTGCTAGTAGATACATCCTTCTTCATTCAAGTAGATTTTAGGAAATACAAGCAACCATTGAAACCAAAATCATAACGCAGTAATAAGATTGCCTACTCACGACCTATACAATAATATTAACCAATAGAATTTTGGACATTCAGTTTAAGTTAGTGAGCAATGAGCCAGTGATGACAAGGAAGAAGAGACAGTTAAAAAATGCGATGTTTTATCAAGTGATTGTCGTTTAATAAGAAATTTGAAGAACTGGGGGAAAATAAAATTTTACCGAACGGCGAGCGTGACGGTCACAGAAGCGAGTTTAGCCGCGAATTCCGAGCAGGTGGTGGTCTTGAGAGCCAGGTGATGGTCACGAAAGCGGCGAAGGAGAAAGTCGCAGCTACGGCGATGGTGACGGCGACGACGACGACTACGACAAGGGTGATAGGAGAAGCGATGAATAACTTCAAGGGAGACGACAAATAGGTGAGGGAGAAGTTGCCCAGGCAACAACGGTCGAGGAGCGACGGTTTATTAGCTTGGCTTTCGGCAGAGGAGCGGGATAGGTTTCCCGTGAGCGAGTGAGGGCAGGGAGGTAAAAATTAGGGGCGAATGCGGATAGCCAACGCCGATCGCAGGGTTATACCCGCGATTACCCCTCGCGATCGTGTGTAATGTAAAATATAAAACGGAGTTTTGAGATAATCTATCCAAACGCGTGAAACAAACGGGTAGACTGCGTTTTCAAAAACGCCGCCGCACTTATAAGCTGTCTCAAACAGGCCCTAAATCTGATTCTTATGAGTTAGGAGACTGAAAATCTAGTGGTAACTTCAGTTGGGAAAAATGCAATAGATTGTGTTTGGTTCCAAGAACTAATATACTCTGACTCCACAAACCGTAATGTGCTTTGATGGTAAGCATTTAAAAGAATTGATTACATCACTGGATTCCTACAAATGTGGGTAGGAAACATCATTCGAATTGACACCATGTGGGCATGCAATCTATGGAGTTAATGAAAATTGGCCTGATAGTTATTGATTTATAATATATTAACTATCATTTATCATTATTTAAAACTGCAAAAAGCTCGCCTTGTCATGTTTGATCATTTTGGAATCATCATTACAATCATAATAATCATGATAATAAGCAACAATATAAGGGATCAACATGAAATCAAGTGGAAAATGATCTAAAAATAAACGTACTGCTTGCTCTTAGCAGATAGTTTGAATTATCCATGATTCAGACTTAGAAAAAAGATCAATATTTTGCTTTAACTTGTAGAAGAAGACATATAATTAAGAGAAAGGAATAGAATCAACGTATATCTTGAAGAGAATCAAAAGAAGTATGATGAAATGCTAAAATAGTTAAGCCGAGATTTTATAATCTGCTTTACATTACTAGTATGGATTTTGCTATGCGCCGAGTTTGACGATGAATGAGAAGAGAAGTTGATGAGCTGAGCTCATATTGAGAGCGAGGTGGAAAATGGAAGCTATTAGCTCACGAGTTTATTATCTGTTCGAGCTTGAGGAAACTTGCGAGCCGGCTTGACTCACTTAACATCTATAGACAAGGTTATCCCTAGGGGTTATGAGTTATCAATTGGAAGTCGATGCCTGCTAAAGCCGGTGGATTGGTGATCCTAGTGATGAAGATTTGGATTTGGCTAGCTCGTACAACGCATTTTGGGAGATGGTTCGAAGCACTCTATGCGTGTGTGTTGGAAGTTTGCCAATTAGTTAGAGGCTTCAGATCGATGGTTGCCGTAAGTTGGTGGTTTAGATTGGGGGGTCTGTAGAGTATGGAGTTGATGGGTTCTGGAAGTACCATGCGAATTAACCTAGTATGCTCATGGCAAGGTCTACCGATTGGGTTTCATGTAGTGTTGGAACTGGTGTTTAGACTTTGGAATCAGATAGTGTCTGGGGTCGCAGATGCCACGCAACAAATTTGTGGGCGTTGTATGCATATTTTCAGGTATAAGCCGTTCTATGCTTGTTTGCAGGTCAAGCATTGCATACATGTCATGTTTATAGATTAGTGACAATGTGTTTCCGGAGTCTGTTTGGGATAACTTTTTGTATGCATTACATTTCAAACCACCATCATAGTTTCATTTGACGATATGCTTTCTTGTTATTTTCTAGAAGTTTTTATGGTGGGAAGTTAAAATATGGTGGCTACACGAAATATGTTATCTGACTTTTTTGATATAATGTTGAAGATTTCATTGGTATACATGTAAATATAAATGTTTAGGTGTTAAGTATGTAAATACATAAGAATTGTGTGGCATGCATGTAAATTTCCCAAAATTAAATTTTTTGCCTCAAAGCCCATCCCCGAATTCAATCAGCCTATAATTATTAAAAAAAAAAAACTTAATTAAATCTCTCTTGTAAAATAAACAAGAATTATATTATATCCTAATCAAAACATTACTTTTTAATTTTATAAATTTATAATCTCTATTTTTCTCTATCTTCTTTCACTGCAGGATTCTTCCATAAGCCACCAGGTCCCCAGTTGGCCAATCCTCATCTTCCTTGCCGGCTCCATGTCGTGCCTCGCCTTCAGCGCCACCTCCCACCTCCTCGCCTGCCATTCCCGCCGCCTCAACCTCTTCTTTTGGCGCCTCGACTATGCCGGCATCTCCATCATGATCATCTCCTCCTTCTTTCCCCCAATCTACTACGCCTTCCTCTGCCACCCTCTCCCTCGCCTCATCTACCTCTCTTCCATCACAACCCTCGGCTCCCTCGCCATCATCACTCTACTTTTCCCCGTTTTCTCTTCCCCCGGCTTTCGCCCCTTTCGCGCCGCTCTCTTCCTCGCCATGGGTTTCTCCGGGCTCATCCCCGCCGCCCACGCGCTCGCCATTAACTGGGAACACGGCGCCGCTCACATCTCTATCGTATTAGAACTCGCCATGGCCGCCGCCTACGCGGGTGGAGCGGTGGTATACGTTAGTAGGGTGCCGGAGCGGTGGCGGCCGGGGCTTTTTGATATCGCAGGGCATAGTCATCAGATCTTCCACGTGTTTGTGCTTTTGGGAGCTTTGATGCACTATGCCGCGATCGTTGTGATGGTGAACTGGAGGGTGGCCGGGCCGGGATGCGCTCGAATTTGACCGGAAAAAGAAAAATTGCATCGAATATTATGATGTAATTTGTATTAGGACGGGCTTTGTGTGTGTGAGAGAGAGATTTACATTCCTTTCTATGAGATCTTAGTATCTAAGAGATGAAAATGTGTGGAAATATCTGTTTTAATGATATTTTCCCAATGTCATTCTAAGTAGTTATATAAATAAATATGATTTGTTTAGATAAATAGATTTTAGCCGTTCATTTTTTATTTATTTATTTTTATTTTGGGGCAATTACATTAAGATCACCTGGAACTTGCTATTTATAGACCAGCCATTCTCTTTCATTTATTTTTAAAATTCTCGCTCAAATTAGGGCTGTAAACGAGCTGAGCTTGAGTGAGCTCAGGCTTGGCTCGTGTTCGGCTCGTTCGAAATAGCTCGTGTTCGAAATCGGCTNACTCGTGTTCGGCTCGTTTGAAATAGCACGTGTTCGAAATCGGCTTGTGTTCGAAATCGGCTCGTGAACAGTGTGTTTGCGTTCGGCTCGATTTAAATATTTGTGTTCGTGTTCTGCTCGAAATTGGCTCGTTAAACTAAAATTGAGAAAANTGTGAAGAGCGTGTTCTCGTTCGGCTCGATTTAAATATTTGTGTTCGTGTTCTGCTCGAAATTGGCTCGTTAAACTAAAATTGAGAAAAATAGATGTAAAGTGTGGGATACGATCCTGGATCAAATATATACAAAAAAAAACACTAACTACATTGTCACATGAGTTGTTATGATATAAACTTAGACATAAATATATATAATATATTATTATATAAATAATATATGTAATATATTGTTATAAGTTATATAATTTTCTTTTCGAGTCATTTTGAGCCGAACACGAGCGAACAAACTGTTGTTCGTGTTCAGCTCGTTTACATTTCAAGCTTAAAAATTTGTTCGTGTTCGGCTCATTAGGCTTAATGAACGAGCCGAACATGAGCTGTTCACGAACAAGGAGCCAAATTGACAGCCCTAGCTCAAATATCAAAATTCATGGTAAAACTCCTACCTTAATTTTGTAAATGTCAATGTTTGGGATGATTTGTATGTAATTATCCCTTTAATTTTTTAGATTAGGGGCTGCTTGGATATAAAGTAATAAAGATTTAATAATATTATAGTTGAATAAATTTTAACTAACTATTGATATATTGTGGAGAATTAGGTTTAAAAATTGATGTAAATATATTTTTTTTTATTTCATCAAAGTTTACTAAAAATGAATTTAAATCAAATGTAAGAATGTTTCATTATTTAATGATATTAGTTTGCAGTTTTTGATAAGGGTATAATCTTTTGTAGTTTGTTTTGTATAAATTTTTGGGGTTTTTTTATATATAACATCTAAAATTTTCGTATTTACGTTTCTCACAATAAAACTTTCATATTTACCTTTTTCTCATCAAAATTTTTATAATTACAAGCTTCATATAAGTAGCATTCATTATCACATTTTTAATAATAAAATTTATCTTTTTAACTATAGATAAAGAGCTATTAGTTAAAAAATGAAACTATGGGTGTGAGATAGCTAAATTCATGAGAATTATATTTATATATATATATGTGTAATTTTCTTTAGTTTTTTTATTATTTAAAATAAATAAATAACAAGTGAAAGTTTAAAATAGCTTCCTATCAAATTCATTTTCAAGTTTTCTTTAATTAGGGTTAAAATATTTCTCACATAGGACTATTTTAGTCCATTTTTTTAAGATTTTGGGATTAAATAGATATGTTTATACTCTTGGACTAAAATAACCTTTTATTGGATAATTTTAAATTTTTTCTTAATAAATATTGACACTTATTAACATGGAGTCCAAGTGAAATAAGGAAGATGGTTAAAGAGAGATTNATTTATAGACTCTTGGACTAAAATAACCTTTTATTGGATAATTTTAAATATTTTCTTAATAAATATTGACACTTATTAACATGGAGTCCAAGTGAAATAAGGAAGATGGTTAAAGAGAGATTTGTTTTTGAAAAGACTACTAAAATATACAGTTACTATAAATTTATTAAATTACATTTTTGTAATAAATTTTTTTCTTAAATAAAGTTAAATTACACACACACCATCAATAAATTTTTATCATCTAACACGAATCTTGAGGCATAATATAGATCTCTAGACAATTTTTAAAGGAAGAAATGTTTATATTGATCAGTTTGACAAGATGGACCCAACAGTACCAAAATCTGTCAAATACGAGTGAAATCAAGTATGGATTAAGCTATTAAACCGTTTTTGAAAACTTTCAAGGCATAATGGGAAGGTCATACATATTTCGACTACGACCTATTTATAGTCAAATCAAGTCTCTTGACAAGACGAATTCAACATACCCAAGATCATTCATATTCAACATCATTAAGTCTCTAAAATGTNGAGATGGACCCAACAGTACCAAATCTGTCAAATTCGAGTGAAATCAAGTATGGATTAAGCTATTAAACCGCTTTTGAAAACTTTCAAAGCATAATGGGAAGGTCATACATATTTCGACTACGACCTATTTATAGTCAAATTAAGTCTCTTGACAAGACGAATTCAACATACCCAAGATCATTCATATTCAACATCATTAAGTCTCTAAAATGTCTATTGCATGTCATTTGATTAAATGGATCTCTGGATCGTTCGATCAATGGTATAAATTCTTTTCTTATTTGCATCATGGACCATATATAGAGGCCTAACCTACCTCATGAGTGAGGACCTAAACCTTGGACAAGAGGAATACTAGAGCTTTCAGAAGAGAGAGCTGCAACCTAGCACCTTGCACCATAGGGTCGGCCAACTCCAGCTGCTGCCCTTTGCATATGTTGCCTCTGATCAGTCAAATCAGATTGTCGCCTTCGGCCAACTCCAATCGCCACCGCCGACTCGGCCAACTCTCGTTATTGTCACCTCAACCAACTTTGGCCTTCGTTGCCTCGACCAACTGCCGCCATTGTCGCCTCGACCAACTTTGGCCTCCCCCACCTCCAGCAAACTCTGACCGTCAGCTGTTTGCCACTGTCAACCACCATCGTTCGCCGCTCGCTCACATACAGATGTGATCCGTTACCTTTTCACGTCTATGGGAAAGAGGTCTTATTTGTACCCATTAACTCATAGTGAAATATTTCAACTAGACGCGACCCTTTGANGCTCCAATCGCCACCGTCGACTCGGCCAACTCTCGTTGTTGTCACCTCAACCAACTTTGGCCTTCGTCGCCTCGACCAACTGCCGCCATTGTCGCCTCGACCAACTTTGGCCTCCACCACCTCCAGCAAACTCTGACCGTCAGTTGTTTGCCACTGTCAACCACCATCGTTCGCCGCTCGCTCCCCACTGTGGGAGAAGTTTTTCACATACAGATGTGATCCGTTACCTTTTCACATCTATGGGAAAGAGGTCTTATTTGTACCCATTAACTCATAGTGAAATATTTCAACTAGACGCGACCCTTTGATTTTTTCACTTTTTAGGATTTCCACATAAAAACCTCTAATATTCCTATTGATTATTTTCTTTCATCCGAGTACTTGGATTCTCATAAAACTCTAAGAAAATAATTCACACTATACCACTAGGACTGTCAAAACAGCTCGTTATTCACGAACAGCTCGTGTTTAACTCATTAATTAAGTTAACAAGCCGAATATGAATAAAGATTTGTTCGTTTCTGTTCGGCTCTTTTTGGCTCGAAATACTTCATCAATTATATATATATATATATATATATATATATATATATATATATATATATATATATATATATATATNTGGCTCTTTTTGGTTCGAAATACTTCATCAATTATATATATATATATATTGATGAGTAGTATTTTTAAAAAATTTAACTAACTACTGACCAAAGTAAAATATGTTGAGATTTTTGTACATCTTTTATACTATTTTTAATGATATTCCACTTTAAAGAAATGTATTTTTGATGTTTTGTTGCGGAAATGATGAATTAAGGTCAATGGAGCAAAAAGATGCAAAAAAGAGCGAATTTGGAGCAAAAAGGATCAAAATGTGGAGAATTGCACTAGGGCGCCGAAGGCGCCATCGACGCCGCCGACGACGAGCTTTTCCCGAGGCTACAGGACAAAATCTCCAGAAGGTCGCTGACGGCGCAATCGAGGCCGCCGACGGAGGGATCGACGATTATGTGTACTTGTACAATGGATAATGCCGGATTTTGGAGGGGTGCATAAGCAACTCTTGGGGAAACTCATCCACATCTTTAAAGAGAAGATTTTGACNTGACCAAAGTAAAATATGTTGAGATTTTCGTACATCTTTTATACTATTTTTAATGATATTCCACTTTAAAGAAATGTATTTTTGATGTTTTGTTGCATAAATGATGAATTAAGGTCAATGGAGCAAAAAAGATGCAAAAAAGAGCGAATTTGGAGCAAAAAGGATCAAAATGTGGAGAATTGCACTAGGGCGCCGAAGGCGCCATCGACGCCGCCGACGACGAGCTTTTCCCGAGGCTACAGGACAAAATCTCCAGAAGGTCGCTGACGGCGCAATCGAGGCCGCCGACGGAGGGATCGNGGTGCAATCGAGGCCGCCGACGAAGGGATCGACGATTATGTGTACTTGTACAATGGATAATGCTGGATTTTGGAGGGGTGCATTAGCAACTCTTGGGGAAACTCATCCACATCTTTAAAGAGAAGATTTTGGCCGAAAATAGGGGAGTCCTGGAGGTTAGATAGGTTCCATTAGTGTGTAGAGAGCTTGCTAGAGCTTGTAACTGTGAGGAATTCNGGAATTTGAGCGGAAAAAAAAAAATTTGCATCAAATATTATGATGTAATTTGTATTAGGATGGGCTTTGTGTGTGTGAGAGAGAGAGATCTTAGTATCTAAGGAAAAAATATTACATCAGTACTACACACGTAAAATAACGTGCGTAGTCAATTAATTCACGCCACGACATCTCGCGCGGCAGAGAAAAAAATGGCGCAGCAACACGGGGAATATTCCCTCCTGTGTTATTCATGTGTTATTGCGCGTTATTCATGTGTTATTGCATGTTATTCATGTGTTATTGATGTGTTATTGTGGTTATTATAATATCAAGAATATTCTCAGGACAAAATAACACATGAATAACGCACAATAACACTTAAATAACACGGTTTAGGATACAATAACACATGAATAACACACAATAACACTTGAATAACACGCGAAATATTCCCGATGACACAATAACACATGAATAACACACAATAACACTTGAATAACACAGGAAATATTACCGACAGAGAAAAAAACGGCGCAGTAACACAGGGGAAATATTCTCTCCCGTGTTATTCTTGTGTTATTGTGTGTTATTCATGTGTTATTGTATTATTATAACAACAGGAATATTCCCATGACACAATAACACATGAATAACACGGGGGGAATATTCCCCGTGTTACTGCGCCGTTTTTTTTCTGTGTCGTACGGGATATCGGGGCGTGACTTCATTGGCCACGCACGTTACTCTACGTGCGTAGTACTGATGTAATATTTTTTCGTATCTAAGAGATGAAAATGTGTGGAAATATCTGTTTTAATGATATTTTCCCAATGCCATTCTAAGTAGTTATATAAATAAATATGATTTGTTTAGATAAATAGATTTTAGCCTTTCATTTTTTATTTTGGGGCAATTACATTAAGATCACCTGGAACTTGTTATTTATAGACCAGTCATACTCTTTCATTTATTTTTAAAATTATCACTCAAATATCAAAATTCATGGTAAAACTCCTACCTTAAGTTTGTAAATGTCAATGTTTGGGATGATTTGCATGTAATTATCCCTTTAATTTTTTAGATTAGGGGCTGCTTGGATATAAAGTGATAAAGATTTAATAATATTACAGTTGAATAAATTTTAACTAACTACTGATATATTGTGGAGAATTAGGTTTAAAAAATTGATGTAATTTTTCTTTTTTATTTCATCAAAGTTTACTAAAAATGAATTTAAATCAAATATAAGAACGCTTCATTATTTAATGATATTACTTTGCAGTTTTTGACGAGGGTATAATCTCTTGTAGTTTGTTTTGTATAAATTTTTGGGGTTTTTATATATATAACATCTAAAATTTTCATATTTACATTTCTCACACCAAAACTTTCATATTTACCTTTTTCACATCAAAATTTTTATAATTACAAGCATCATATAAGTAGCATTCATTATCACATTTTAGATATAAAATTCATCATAAAGTGCTATGTGTTTAAAAATGAAACTATGGGTGTGAGATAGCTAAATTCATGAGAATTTGGTGATATATATATATGTAATTTTCCCTAGTTTTTTTATTATTTAAAATAAATAAATAACGAGTGAAAGTTTAAAAATGCATTATTTTAGTCCATTTTTTTAAGATTTTGGGATTAAATAGATATGTTTATAGACTCTTGAACTAAAATAACCTTTTATGGGATAATTTTAACATTTCTCTTGATAAATATTGATACTTATTGTCAAGGATTCCAAGTGAAATAAGGAATATGGTTGAAGAGAGATTTGTTTTTGAAAAGACTTCTAAAATATACAGTTACCATAAATTTATTAAATTACATTTTTGTAATAATTTTTTTCTTAAATAAAGTTAAATTATATATATATTGGTACACCATTTGATACGAATCTCTAGGCATAATATAGATCTCAAGGCAATTTTTAAAGGAAGAAATGTTCAAATTGATATGTTTGACGAGATGGACCCAATGTTTACCAAAAATTGTTACCAAAACCTGTCAAATTCGAGTGAAATCAAGTATGAAGCTATTAAACTGCTTTTGAAAACTTTCAAGACATAATTGAAATGTCATACAAATTCCGACTATGACCTATTTATAGTCAAATCGAGTCTCTATACAAGACAAATTCAACATACCCAAGATCATTCATATTCAACATCATTAACTCTAAAATGTCTGTTGAATGCTATTTGATTAAAGGGATCTTTGGACCGTTCGATCAATAGTATAGATTTTTTTCTTATTTGCGTCATGAACCATATATATAGGCCTAACCTACCTCATGAGCGGGGATCTAATGCTTGGACAAGAGGAATATTAGAGCTTGCAGAAGAGAGAGCTGCAACCTAACATCTTGCACCACAGAGTCGGCCAACCCCGACAGCTACCTTTTGCATCTATTGCCTCTGATCGGTCAAATCAGACCGTCGCCTTCAGCCAACTCCAATAGCCATCGCCGCTTCGGACCAACCCCAATTGCCACTGCCTTCGGCCAACTCCAATCGCCGCCGCGCCTCGACCAACTGCCGCCGCTGCCGCCTCATCCAACTTTAGCCTCCACCGCCTCGACCAACTGCGGCCATCGCCGCCTCGACCAACTGCGGCCATCGCCGCCTCGACCAACTTTAGCCTCCACCACCTCCAACCAACTCTGACCGCCAACTGCTTGCCACTGTCAACCTCCATCGTCCGCCGCTCGTTCCCTAACGTGGGACAAGTTTTTCGCATATAGACGTAATCCGTTATCTTTTCATGTCTGTGGGACAAGATGTCTTATTTATACTCACCAACTCATAGTAAAATATTTCAACTAGACATGACTGATTTTTTTCACTTTCTAGGATTTTCACATAAAAAGCTTTAATATTCCTATTGATTAACTTCTTTCGTCTGAGTACTTAAATTCTCATACAACGCTAAGAAAATAATTCACACTATACCACTAGGGTTGTTAAAATGGCTCGTTATTCACGAACAACTCGTGTTTGGCTCGTTCGTTAAGTTAACGAGCCAAATACGAACAAAGACTTGTTCTCGTGTTTGACTCGTTCGTTAAGTTAACGAGTTGAATACGAATAAAGATTTGTTCGTTCCTATTCGGCTTTTTGTGGCTCGAAATACTATTCATCAATCACACACACGACACACACACAAATGTATGTATATATATATATANTTCAATCTGGTCAATTAATTTGTTAAAAATATGTTGAGTTTTACAACTAAAGTGAAGATTACATCTAAGATTCATGGAGGTCAAAGC
>JXCR01070470.1:95114-116806 GCA_002079205.1 Phalaenopsis hybrid cultivar
AAAAAAAAGAATAAGAAAAATTTATGATTTTTATCATACTCACATGATGCAGCACTGTACTTTGGGTATACCAGTGGACATCAATGGTGTTTCCTCCTTCATCTGAGGTATGTCCTACATGCAGAGGCTAAAACATATTGCAGCATTAATTTTTTTTTTCCCTCATTTTTGATTACTTTAAAAATAAGGTTTTTTTGAATTAAATTCAGACACCTGATGAATGTCTCCCATAAAATGGGAAAGGAACAACAGAGCCTGTGTAAGATTATCTGAGCACAAGATTATTCAACTCAATGAGTCACAACTCAAAACAATAGCTATTCAATTAAAATTTGGGGCATTTTCATGAATACCACCCAATTCCTATGTATTTACATATCTAACACCTGAGCTTTTTACATTTATACCACCAATATCCCTCATATCACATAAGAAACTCCACCTTTTTACTTTTAAAATGTGAAATACAGTTTTTTAAGATGATGTATATATGTGTAAAAGTTGAAAGTTTCGGTGTTAGATATGTAAATACATAGGATTTGAGCTGTATGCATGTAAATATTCCTTCAAATATTTGGTTTTGTTTACATTTTCCATCATCCGAAGAGTTTCTGTATGTAAGAAGCTGATTTGTGTAGTTAGTGATGGCTCCTCCTACACATCTTCCTAACACTCCATTTTCATCCTTACAGTCTCCTGCTTAGTAGGAAAAGAAAAGGGGAGAATTTTATGGTTAACAATTTTAATTTCGATTTTATTTTATTTTTTGAAAAATAAAAATAAATAATAATAATAATAATAAGAAAGAATTAGAGGAAGGGATGAAGAGATTTACTGGTGTGATTGTAGGTGCAGGTATCGTCTGGTACATTGATGTAGTGGAGTTCTGAAGACCAAGTATATCTGAACCTTACATGATCTGCCCATGAACATAAGCTGCTGAGATTGTTCTTGGCATAGTCTGGGAGCAGTTCATTTACTCTATCTGCTGCTGCTTCGCTTAATTGTTCCTGCAATATTCAACAAACATTTCACCCTCAATGGAAACAAGGCATGCAAATACATAAAAATTGTGTGGTATGTATGTGAATTTTTCAATGAAGAATCACATATTTGAGCCTAAAGAGAGAGAGAGAGAGAGAGACTGACTTGAGCTATTTGACAAACTATGTAGTGGCCATCAGTGCCCCATCCATGGCTAAGAGGAGGAAGAAGAGAGAAGACTGAAAGAAGAATAGTTGCTATGTGGAGCCGGGAAGCCATGGAAGAATGGAGGCGAGGGAGAGGGAAGAGGGAGAAAGTTGTGTGAAAAGGCAGCACTGATCTTTGGTATATAAATGTAAAGTGTAGATTTGCACGTAATAATTAAATAATAAATGAGAGCGTTGATAAGGAAAGTAAATAAGTATGAATTAAATAGAGAAAATCTGCCGAAATTAGGAAGGGGCTTTCACATAGGAACGGTTTCAACAACTTTCTTCTATTTTTTTTTTTTTTTAATTAAGAAAATGTTAGCGTATATTCTGATTTAAATAAGATGTAGACATATTATATTGATATTCAATTCATTTTTAGTTTAACGTAAGCTATGTTTGCGTACGTTGTGCGATACGCTTGATCGTGGAGATTTTTTTTTCCCTCTTTCTCTGTTGCGATCGCTGAATCTCAATCATTGTCCGAACACAGCTCTATGTTCGAAGAACATGCACACAAATTTTTCGTCTTTTAGGTCAGCACTACAAGGGCGATGTGGTCATTAATAATTTTTTTTTTTTAAATCGAGGCTGCTGCTTCAAATAGCTACAGCTATCCCAAACAGATTATAAGAAAGAGCTCATTTTAAAAAAAAAATTAATAATTACAAAGTGTTTGATATAATTATTTAAGAATAGTCCAAAACAGTTTGTTTTTGTCTTTTTTATTAAAAATTTTGGGAGATCTTGNAAATCAGAGGATGTTGCTTCAAATAGCTACAGCTATCCCAAACAGACTATAAGAAAGAGCTCATTTTAAAAAAAAAATTAATAATTAGAAAGTGTTCGATATAATTATTTAAGAATAGTCCAAAACAGTTTGTTTTTGTCTTTTTTATTAAAAATTTTGGGAGATCATGCTGTGCTTTGTTGAGTAGAAAATGGCAAAGGAATTTAGAAGAGTAATGCATCAAAATATTCTCTAGTTATTTACATTTAAGCCCTTCAAAATATTCATTTTAGTCCTTTAATTTATAAAAAATGTTAAATAAATTCCTATATCATTCAATAGGAGCCTAGAAAGTCCACAACATAGATTATTTCAACTCTTATTAAAGATTTGAAAACTGCCATAATCCCACTCCATGAGGAAGGCGATTCATGTCAAATTTTTTTTTTTCGACAAGTTTTACACTCATTGTCGACTAACAACCATCCACTTTTTACATCTGAGCTTGAAACCGACAATGACAGGGTGAAATGAAAAAAAAAAAAAAATCAAACTTTAACCCTTAGAAAAATATGCTACAGCTATTTTACATGTTACATTTGTCATTTTGGCGGGTCAAGTATACATTTTGCTTTCATGTTAGAATTAAATGATCCGTAACTGAAANGAATTTAGTCTAACTTGATTAGTCAAAATATTCATTTTAGTCCTTGAATTTATAAAAATGTTAAATTAATTCCTATATCATTCAATAGGAGCTTAGAAAGTTCAAAACATAGATTATTTCAACTCTTATTAAAGATTTGAAAACTGTCATAATCCCACTACGTGGGGTAGGCGATTCATGTCAATATTTTTTTTTTCTACGAGTTTTACGCTGGTTGTCGACTAACAACCATGACTTTTTACATCCGAGCTTGAGACCGGCAATCACAGTGTTAAATGAAAAAAAAAAAAAAAAATCAAACTTTAACCCTTGAAAAATATGATACTGCTATTTTACATACTACATTTGTCATTTTGGCGGGTCAAGTATACATTTTGCTTTCATGTTAGAATTAAATGATCCGTAACTGAAATAAAATCTGAATAATAACTATATACACTAATGCCGGTTTAATACCGACTTGTAGCACTTGACTAAATAAGCTTTTTGAAGTTAGCAGCTCATTATGAAGAAGGCGAGATTGGAGCATCTCAGAAGGTAATATTTCAATGTTGGCAGAGAAATAATGGGAACACAGGCCAAAACGTTGAAACAAACGCACTCCAATAAACCAAAAACAAAAAACTTCTCAGTAATTTACAAAGCCTGTGTTCTTTTGAGCTTTTCCCAAAATTGATTCTACATCTCCTTCAAATAGGTTGAGATTTTTAGCCAGAGCAAAGCCACAGTAGATGCCGTCAACGGCAGCGCTAATTATGCCTCCAGCGTGGCCAGCACCTTCTCCAACTGGGTATAATCCCCTCATGGATGTGCTCTCGTATGTATCCGTGTTGCGTAGAATACGGACCGGAGAGCTCGTTCGTGTCTGCGTGATACAAATTTGAATCATTTACATTTACATCCATACCATCCAATAAGGGCTGTTTACATATATACATGAGGCGCCCGAAACATTGCTATTTACAAATCTAGCACTCTCTTTCGTGCATTTTTCAAATTCTCACTCAAATATCAAAATTCGTGATAAAACCCCAACCCAAGTTTTTCATTTTTATCTAATTCTCAATGGTTACACATAAATACAACAGTTCGGTAGCCCAAAAATGTCACATGAATGCTAGATTTTATAAATAACAATATTTCGGGTGCTACGTATGTAACAATAAATGTCAAACTTAAATAATAGCATATTTGAATCAGTGAAAAAAGAATAAAAAATTCATCTTACCTCGACACCATGAAGCAAAGCGTCCTTGCAGATATAGCCAGGAAGCTGGTGATTGAAGGCCAGCATAATAAGAGAAAACAATATTATATCATTTTATTAAATGAAAAACAACCAAGTTAATAACAGAAAAGAAATGCAATTAAGAAAAACAAAAATTTACAGACATACCACTTAATTCCTATCTATTTACATATCTAACACCACCTTAGCTATGATATTTTTTATGTGATATGAAAGAGTTGGGTTGTAATGTAAATACATAGGAATTGTGGGGGTATGTATGTAAATGCCTCTAAAAATAAAGACCTCTTTGTCAAAAACTGTTATCGAATGTTGCAAGGCTTTAGTAATGTGAGTTGGAAAAAGTTCATGAAGTTTTGAAGGTCTAACTCCTAATCTGTAGCTTGACTGCGGAAGAGAAGTATCTGAAAAGGAAGTAAAAAAGTTAAAACAAATATCAGAAGCAGAAATATGTGAGAAATTAGATTCAAAAAAAGGTAATGTTGGCTTTAACCTGATAACTTATTATCAAGAAAATCAGTAACTGTCTGTGCAGGAACAACGAAATTTCCTCCCCCCATCATAGCTGCTTTTCTTTCATAGTCTCTCTGAAATAGCACCAAAACAAGAGTTACATATTTACACTTATTTACATGTATACCAAAAAAATTTTTATGCATTTACATATCTAACACCCAAAGTTAGATATTTACACTTGTAACACCTTGGTGTGTCATAAACCTATACATGAAAAGTTGTATTTCAATTTTAAAAAGAAAGTGATGGGGGGCGTTTTTAATGGGATGTTAAAGGTTTGAGCGGTCTGCATGTAAATATGAATGTTTAGGTGTTAGATATGTAAATATACTTGCCACAAACCTATAACGAAGAAGGTTTGGTGAATGTGTCCTTCAACTTGGTTTACAACATAATTAAAGTCGGTTTGGCGCACTACATGTTAAGTTGCAAAGAAACGAAGCATTCCAATGTTAAGTTGTCGAGACGACTTTTGCGACTTGCAAAGAAACGGCGTGAACAAACTTAGTTGCGGACCGGTGCTTGTGAGTTGTATTTATTAAGGGGTTATTTTGAAAATTTTACTGTAGAACGTGGACATCATTTGGTTAACATAAATAAAATTATTGGGGTGTTTTGTGCTTAAGACCTTCATGTAATTCTTTGCTCTTGTAAATGAATTAGATCTCACCAAATTGCCAACATAATTAATTTTTTTATTAACAACTAGAATAATGATATGACCTAAATTGATCATAAACTAAGCAACATAATGATGCCTATAATGCTCTAACATCATACTCTGTCAAAACTGCATAGTTGAACTTGAGAACCTAGAAATTCCGTCTTTGGGATTCTAAACTTTTTAATTTAGGCATCTACATACATACTGCACAATTCTTATATATTTACATATTTAACACCTAAATACTTACATTTACATGTATATCACTCAAATCTTTAACAACGCATCAAAAATACCATCATTGCTGTCTTTTTAAAAGTGAAATACACATTTTTTATGTATAGATTTATGACACCAAAGTGTTACAAGTGTAACTATCAAACTTCGGGTGTTAAATATGTAAATATAAAGTAATTGTGTGGTATGTATGTAAAATTCACTTTTTTTATACAGAACACTGAAGTAATGCAACATATACACTAACAAGAGGAGAAGAACGAGGACAAGAACCTGAAATTCCACACCACAAAGAGCCCCATAACCAGTGAAGGGAGCAAAGTCATTCGTAGATACACTAACAACAATAGCCGAATTGGCCCATCTCGACGACCGACGAGAAAATGACATGCCGTTGATGCAGAGCTCAGATGAATTCGTGCTAGTTAGCACAACCTACCAGCAACGATAACTCATTAACCACATGAAACATACCATCCAATTCTTTTGTATATAAATATCAAACACAAACTTTACTTTTTACAACTATTTTACTTCTTAAAAGTCAACTCCGCCTATAAATGCACGTGTGAGGAGGTATATATCTAAAAATTGAAGTTTATATGCTAGATATGTAAAAATGCATAAGAGTTGAGTGGTATGTATGTAAATCTTTCAATTGTTAAATGCAAGAAGTAACATGGCAATGCTCACCTGACCACCAGGACACATGCAGAAAGAATAGCAGCTTCTAGTTCGGTCCTCCAAACAAGAGTTCACAATCTCAGATCCTTCATTGATATATTTAACCACCTTGTAATCTGCTACAGGTACCTTTCCACGACCGGATTGAACCTCGGCAGCTAGCGAAGAATACTAGAAAAGTATATAGCATATCCAAATATATGATTAGGATAAAATTTTATTTTTTAAAAAAACAATAAGTTCAGTAGAACATCTCAAAAAAAAATTAGGACAACTTACATCCGTAGCATACGATTCTTATGTATTTACATATCTAGCACCTTAAATTCCATATTTACATGTATAGCACTTTGGTGCTTTAAACCCATGCATGAAAAGGTGATGATAATGATATTTTTGATGTGATATTAAATATATGAATGTTATGTGTGTAAATATGAAAATTTAGGTTTGAGATATGTAAATACAAAAGAATTGCATGATATGCATGTAAACACCGATAAATATGAAATCAAGTAATGGCATATACCTGTATCTTGTTTATTAGTTCCTGGGGATGTTCAATTCGTAAGCCAACCTATTGGGCACATGGAAAGCAATAAGCATGTAGAAAAGATTGAGCAATGCAAATGAATATACTTGAAGTAAAAAAACAGTATAACTTGCCTCCGGTTGTACCAAGATCCAGGATTTCAAATGCAAAGGCTAAAGTAATACCAACTTAAATAACGAGGGCTCCTGCTAGAGCATGCTTAGTTTTAGAGTTACTAATGAAATTTCAATCGTCACACCAAAATGCATCTCGATGTTTAAGAGCTTAGTTTCATTCTACCTAAGGAAATTCACAATTTCTCCCACTTCAATAGCCAAAATCATCCACCGGACAGATATTACTATCTTCAAACTATTGTAATATTCCAATGTCATTTATAATAGCCCAAAGTCTCATCCATCGAGATCTTGTCTGTTTTGGCTTGATGGCCTCATAATTTTGTTTCGTTAGTGTAACTTTCCAAGAGGTCACACATCCCAAGAGTGCTTCCGCAAGAGCATGATTAACTTTAGAGTTTCTAATAAAACTCCAATTGTTACACCAGAAGACGCCTCGATATTTAAGAGCTTAGCTTCATTATACTTAAGGGGTAACGTTGGGGGTATGCAGCATGTCATCCAAAATCTATTTATGTACCTCACATTTACCCACAATAAGATATACTGGCAAAAAACATATCTAACATTCGGTTTTGCAAGCGAATAAAGAAGCTTTCGACAACATAATGCCATTACCTAATTATGGTGTGACAATTAAGATTGAATCTTCGATACTCTTCTAGAAAGGAAGACTACGAAGTTTTGCACTGATTGACCATTGACAACATCAGATGCAAGTCGATGGAGATTTGAGTATATTAGAGTCAGTTTGGTGTCGCTTTTGTTCTCTGTTTTTATTTTTTATTTATTTTTTTAAATGTTTGTTTGATATAATTTTAATAATTTTTTGCTTTTTGTTTCTAAAAATAAATGAATCTTTAAAACATTCAAAACACTTAAAAGAAGTCTCGAGTGTTTTTAAGAACAACAACCACAATCAAGTATAGTTTAATTTAAGTCAAAACATTAAAATAATTTTTTTAAAAAAAGTCAAAAATAAAATAAAATACCAATGGGTTCCTTAGCTTTTAGGCAGAATCTAGGGAGCGGTAAAGTAGAATCCACAGAGGTGGTTAGAAGTTTAACTTTATTAAATATTAGTTCATCAAATTGCAGTAATAAGATCGAAACTTACAGCAAAATCTTTGGGGACCATATCCACATTATGCTGAACTAGCATTTGATATACATCACGAGCTGAATGCCCGACAGCTAAAACAACTGCGTCGAATAATAAACTCTGGTTATTAGATCTGGATTCATCTCTTGCATCAGAGACTTTGATTCCAATAATCTGTTTGTTTTCCACAATAAAATCATCTAGCCTTGTTCCAAACTTTATGTCAACCTGCATTATAATGAAAATAAAATTAGAAAAACAATAAAAAAGATTTACATTCATAACACTCCTAAACTTCAATTTTTACATACATACCGCCTTATCTATGCATGAAAAGGTGTATTTCACTTCGTAATGTTAAAATAGTGGTGGTAATTTTTATGTGGAACGAAAGATTTGGGTTGTATTAATGTAAAAATTAAAGTTTAGGTGTTATAAATGTAATTACATATAAAACAATGCAAAAAAGCATCTGGAAATACACGGAGTAAAAGAATCAATAAACTGGGAGAAAGCTCACGCCCAGTCGAACTAAATGCTGTCGGATGTTCTTAAGAATTCCGATCAAGCGATCCGTTCCAAGATGAGGCTTTCCATCAAGAAGAATCTCTGGTGGTGCTCCAAACTGAACCAGGGTCTTCATGACCTGATAAGGTTAAGATCACACTTTTAAGGAATCTGGACAGCAGAGAAATTTAAATAAAGGAAGATTTACATATATAGCACTTAATTCCTACGTATTTACATATCTAACACTCAAACTTCAATTTTTACATACATGGCATCTTAACCATGCAAGAAAATGTGTATTACACTTTATAAAAGTTAAAATAGTGTTCTTTTTATGTGATATGAAAGATTTGGGTAGTGTAAATCTAAAAAGTAAAGTTTAGATGTTAGCAATGTAAACAGATAGGAATTGGGTGGTATGTATGTGAATGCCCCTTAAATAAATATTGACATGAAAGAAAATACTTATAGAACTTAAGAAAAAACTGGACCTTTTAAAAAAATTCAAGTAACATTTATGATGACGATGAGAGCAATAAGGGAGAATGAAAGAAAGCTAAGTAGGCTCATAGACAATAATTTTATTTCTTTCTTAATTCGGTTCCTGAATCAAAGAATAGGAAGCATGAATAGTTTATGGACCCACTATTCATCCAACATTTATGATGACATGTATAGATATGCCACACTTCAACAATCAATCACTACGAGAGAAATTAGTTTTTGCAATATTTGGTACTTCTGTTTAGATCTATAAAGCTTGTCACTAAGAACCGTTAGGTTAATGATCCCTAAAAATCCTTCACTGTCACCAATCATGTTGGTCACCAGCACCAGTAGCGAGCCAACTCATCACCGAAGGGAAAGCTCAAAACACATTAAATCAAGTGATTTACTGAAGCAGGGGCAGGGCGGGACCTTGGACAGCTTTGGTCCAGATTGAGGGAGGGCTGGTCAGCTCTCTCCAGCTGCCCATTTGGAGTGGGGCCCACCCCAAATAGGAGTAGGTCTATTTAACTGTTTCTTTGATGTTTGAGGTTTAGTTTTGATTGATTTGAGTTTATAGAGTCGTCGGCTCCTTTTTTCTCTTTTAGGATTGTATCTTAGGCTTCCGAATGATGCTCTGCAATATCTTGATCTCCAGGTGATGTTTATCCTTCATATACATTTCCTCATCATTTCCTGCATCACTCCCACATCCCCATCATTTTTTTCCTTGTTGTCGCCACCCCGAACCACCAGCCCCGTGGCTGTTTTGGCCACATCCTTACTGATGTTGCTCTGGACCGCCCTCTCGTAGGTGTTCCTGCTGCTTGCTCGCTGAACTGTCTTACTGTTACCAGCTTGCTAGGAGCTTGCCACCACCTCAGAGGCCCAATCCCCAACTAAACCCACCCACACCCTTTTACCTAGTAATTATCGTTGCTATTTGCTTTTAATTTGTTGTATTTTCAATTTCTTGCTTCTATAAAATTACTAGTGGATGTGTTGTGTTTTGCCTCACCTTATTTCTATACCGATTTCGGTATCATTTACTATGATGATTTTCCACAAATTCTTTGTGTAGATAGCTTCCTAAAAATATTTTATGCCAATTGTGCTTGGTTTTAACCAGCCCTACTAACCTAATTGACTTCATTATTAGTGAAGCCAGTCCTAAATCAATTCATGTTGAAGCTAGTGTTGTTAATTTATAAGTGGCAAAATTTTCTTTCATCAAAGAGCACTTAGAATTTTTTCTTCTTTTTTTAAACTTTATTTTCTTTTATCAAAGACTATATTTTCCATATGACTATCTCAACATAACCCCTTTTAGACTATATGTTTCACATGTCTACCTTCACATATAAGCCTGCCACGATTACTATATGTTCACATGGCTATGCCGCAATGTGATTGTCAATGAGATTAGGTTGAGCAACAAACTCCATCTACAAGATTATGCAAGGATTATCTAAATTCATAATAGTGGGAAGGCCCAATCCTTAAATATCCCCCAAAAAATCAACAGTCACTAACTAGAAATATTTTTGCTAGCCTCAAGCACTCTGACTAAACTCATTATGACTCGAGCAAACCTACCTAAATCGGCTTGGTGAAAGGTCGAAGTCATTCTCATGGCATTCAATTGATAAAAATACCAAATATTGAAAAGATCAATTAAACAATAAGCATAAAAAATAACAAATTTTCATCCCATTCTATAAAATAAAAAAAGAGGGTGAACATTCTACAAACTCAAATAAATTTTATAGAAATTACAAAACAATACAAATAGTTTTTATTGCTCTATTATAAGGAATCCCAAAAAACAATAGAGACGATGATACAAATAACCAAAAAAGTCCGATTGTAGCCCGACCATATCAAACCTCCCACCAACAGGTCACCAGCCATGGTCATTAACATGCAAAAAAGTATGCCAAATAAATGAAATAGAAGATGAAAACTCAGATATACAGCTTCTTTCTCATTGCATCTCTTCCAAACATGAGAAGTCCTCTTCCTTCTAAGTAGCCAGCATAAAAGTATACGATAAATAAAAAGGAACACTACATGGAGAGGGAGGGTCTCAACAAGTTAAAAGGAAGATAAATTCACGGGGAAATATAACGAAGCATAGAGCAAAGAATAAGACAACAAATAAGGTAAACTGGACAAGGAATCTAACCACAGAGCAAAAAAATCAAGTAAGAAGAATGACCTTGGATAAAGGTATTTCTTCTCATCAAAAGTACAAGGAAAAGGTCCACAGGAGATTGCAGAAATTGACATTCATCCAAATGTAACAAGCATGAATCAAATAATTAAATCAAAGAAGCTCAACAATTGACACAAGTAATAAGCAAAAGACGAAGTCAAGCACCTCAAATGCCACGTGGAAGATGAAAATATAGTAGAAATTTTGAAAATAAAATATAACAGAGAAGAGAGCAAATTAGTTAGTGAATCAAAAACAAATAAATAAATACAATAAAAAAATTAGTTAGTGAATCAAAAGTTATTACATGGAAACTCACAAATGATTTGTCAAATCATCACAAAGCACTAGAGCAACCGCTTGTCACCTTATCAGAAAATCAAATCAAACCTCTGTGTAACCACAATGAATGCTATGGCACATGACACACCAAGCCCGAAGGAAGTCTAAGAGAGCCAATCTAAGCCCTCCCACCAAAATCAGCAACAACGACAGCGAAACGACGATAGTTAGATGGAGATAAGTCAAATAAGGACTGCTCTTATGAAAAACAAATGCAAACAAGCAAGATAAAAAAGATGATCTACTTTCGAGAGGTAGATCGGCACTCTCGCACCCTAGACATCGCTAGGAACACCACCAAAAGAACAATACATAGTTGCCAACAAAATAATGCATAAAGAAAGCAAACCCTAAGTTCTCCCTCAAATAAAATCACTCACAACACTTCAATAACTTTCCTTCCTAACTTTCCCTCGAAACTCCATTAATTACTCCTCCTTGCATAGGTGATTATGGCCCTAGTGGACCCACCCTTTCCTTTCCTTCTTCTGCGGCTCCGCCTGCCGCTCCGCTTCTTCGCCAAGACTGGCCCGCTTGTGGACCGGTTATAATGCTTCCAGTCAGTCCAGGGTGGACCGGCTCGTGTATGGGCGTAACATTACTCCCCTCTCAAAAAGTATCTTGTTCTCAAGATGGAAAGACGGAAACTGTTTGTAGATCACCTCGTAAGGCTCCCATTTAGCTTCATAGTCTGACAGCCCCTTCCATTTGACCAATACCTCCTTTGCTCCCCCTACTCCTTAGCGCACTCTTTCGATATCTAACGGATCCAAAATCACTTCCAAATCTTCTGTCAGCGTCGGCAGTAGTGTAGGCGAGGGTATATGATCTCCAATCACACGTCTCAACTGACACATGGAATTGGGTGTGGTGCGGACGATGGTGGTAATCTCAAATGATAAGCCACTTTCCCGATACATGTCATCACCTCATATGGTCCAAATTATCGCAGTGAAAGTTTCTCGCTCCTCCTCCTAACCAATGTCTTCTATCGGTAGGGTCTCAGCTTCAAGTAGATCATATCCCCTAGTTCAAAATATACCCCTCTTTGTGTTCATCCGCTTTCCTCTTCATGATTTGTTTAGCTCTCAATAAATACCCCTTGAGCTTTGCTAGTATCATGTCCCTATCCTCTAAGTATTGATCGAAGCTAGATATTGGTGTGGCTCCACGCCCAGAAAGTACCAAGTGAGGTGGATCCCGCCCATAAAATATCTTGAAAGAGGTGGTCTGTGATGCGGTGTGGTACAACGTGGTATACCAAAGTTCAGCTCATGCAATCCACTTGGCCCATATGTTCGGTGTATCAGATAAAAAACAATGTAGATGCGTCTCCACACTTCTGTTGACCACCTCCGTTTATCCATCGGTCATGGGATGATATATGGTGTTCTTCTTAAGGACTGTCCTTTGTAACCTGAATAGCTCTTTCCAGAACTGGTTGAGAAAAGCCTTGTCCCTATTTGAAACAATCGATTTCGGTACTCCGTGCAAACGAACCACTCCTCGGATAAACACTGCAGCGACTGAGACCGTCGTGTAGGGAGGCCATAAGGGAATGAAATGTTATGACTATGGCAATCTCTCGATGAAATCGATCATCACTTCTTCTTAAATCTTGTCCGGCAATGCTAATGCTTGTAGTAATCCTCCTGATGTCGTGGTCAAATACTTGTGTCGCTAACATAGGTCGTGCTTTACCACCATATCCTCAATGTCTCTAAACATCGCCACTCAATAAACTTCCGCTGCCAGATGATTGTATGTCTTCTGCACCCCTGAGTGTCCTTTGATCGCATTATCATGAAACTCTTGCAATAATTTGCCTTGTTCTTCAATCCTAATCAGTATTGAATCTCGAAATCATACCCCAATGCTTGGATAGTCATCTTCGATGCTCCTCAGTCACCATCCACTGCTCCATGAGATACTTTAGACTCCTCTAATCTGTCCTGACCACAAAATTTCGTCCCAACAGGTAAGACCCCCAATTCTGAGTGGTCAAGACAATTGTCATCAACTCTTGTTCATGTACTGACTTTAGCCTCTCTTTGGTCGTAAAAACCTGGCTGAAGTAGGTAATCAGACACTGATCCTGCATGAGCACTGCTCCCAATCCGTATTCTAATCCATCGCCTCCACCACAAATTGTTTACTGAAATATGAAAGTGTTAATACCGGTACGCCAGTCATGATCTTTTTCAGATGTTCAAATGTCTGTGTTGCTGCTTCCCCCCATTTAATTTGTCATTCTTCAACTGCTCCGTCAGTGGCGATGCTATTGTGGCATATCCTCTCATGAACTTCTGGTAGTAGCCGATGAGACCCAAGAATCCCCTCAACTCCTACAAACTTCTTGGTAAGGGTCAATCAATCATAGCCTCAATCTTGAATTAATCTACTGCTACTCCCATTCTAGTTACCACATGTCCTTGGTACTCCACTTGTAATTGTGCAAATGAACATTTTTCAAGCTGGTATACAACTGATGCTCCCTCAACGTCTTCACGACCGCCCTTAGATGACACGCATGCTCTATCTCTATACGAGTGTAGAACAAAATGTCATAAGAAACCAGGATAAATTTTAGTAGATAAGCTTGGAAAATCCCATTTGTGAGGGACTTAAATGTCGTCGGAACGTTGGTGAGACCAAACAACATTACTAAGAATTCATAGTGTCATTCATATGTCCTGAACGTTGTCATGTGCACATCCACTAGATTCATCTTGATCTGGCAGTATCCAGACTTAGAATCAAATTTAAAAAAAAATGACCGCTCCATAAAGCTCATCCAGTAACTCATCAATTACTGGAATAGAAAATTTGTTCAACACCGTCTCTTTGTTCAAAGCCCGATAGTCCACGCAGAATCTCCAACTACCATCTTTTTTCTTTACCAGCAGGACAGGACTGGAAAAATGACTCGCACTGGGCCTAATAATCTCAGCCTCGAGCATCTCACGGATCAGCTTCTCTATTTCATTCTTCTGAATATGGGGGTACATGCATGGTTTGACAATAATAGGGGAAACACCTTCCTTCAACATAATAGCATGCTCGTGCGCCCTCAGCGAGGTAACCTGCTTGGCTGTTGGAAGACATCCCTGAACTGTTGTAGGAACTGTAGGACCTCTTCATGAAACTCTGCCAACTTTGAATCTCGAACCTCCTCGATGATCTGCAACTCTACCAAGTAGCCCAGTCCTGCTCCTCGTATCGATTGACCATGATTTTAAGTGATACCATAGTTTTGCATAAACTAGCATCTCCCCTCAACATCACCCTCTTACCCTCCACTCAGAGACATCCAATCCACCTTCATCTCCCTAGCGCTTACAGCCAATTCATCCCAAAATCACATTTGTGCTGCCCAAATCTAAGGTAAGTCTTCCACCACCTGTAGGCCGTAAAGTGTCAAAACCACAACCCTTTACAAATTCCCCAACTTTTCTCTACCTTCCTTTTCTCCATCATGACATTGAAGTTCCCTGTAGTCACCAGCTCCAATCTTAGCTTCTACACAATCTGATTTGAGATGAAGTTATGTGTGGCTCCACTATCTACCAGCACCAGAATATGTTGTTCCCCAATCCACCTCCTCACTTTCATGATGTAATTTGGGGTAATTCCCACCACCGAATTAAGGGACATCTCCGTCACATCCAAATGCAGATGCTCCTCCTCTTCTGATTCCTCTTCCGATTCCTCACTTTTTATATCCTCTTGAACTAAAAGAACCTGAAGGATGTGCTCCTTGCAAAGATATTTTGTGGCGTATTTCTCGTCACAACGGTAACACAATTCTTTTGCTCTTTTATCCTACACATTTGCATCTATGAGGAGCTTGTAACTATCCCTGTGATGGGGTCCTGTATTCCTCTCCTTCGCTGAAATGATAACGCTTGGGCCTTCGGTGTCGTGGTTGTCAAAGTGCCCTTATAGAATCCCCCGACGTTGTCGTTTTTACCGGTATTCTTCACAATTTCTTATACTCCATCTGAGTGAGCTTCATCATTTCCTTCAATTCTCACAGTCTCAAAGGGTGGATGGTTGCTCGTATGTTGGGCTTTAAACCCATCACTTAACTCATTGATTGCAAAGTATTACTCCCCTCAATAGACACATATATGGGCATCATCCACTTAGAAGATTAGCATCTTCAATTTTTCGACCCTTACATCTCCACCCCAACATCTTGTTTCTCCGGTATTTCCCCCCATGTATCTAGAATGGAACTCCCTCATTCAATCATAGGCATATCCCACTCTCGATTCCCTTCTTCCTCCATCGTGCTCTTCCGTGCCCCTTATACCATCCCTCATCCAATTTTCAGCCCATCCCTCTCCATCGGAAGTCTCCACTCCCCCTCCTCTCGGAGTCCTTGGGGGAAGCTCTTGTAGATAGATGATGTCTTCTTCATTGTCTTCTCACTTGATCTCCTTCCCTTTTGATTTGGCCAAGAATTCACTGATCAACCATTGATTAGGGTTTGCAACTGGAGTGGTCAGTACGACCTTAGACTGCCTCTCCATGAGGTTTTTCATCATCTCCCACATTTCTCCTATGCTCTCAAATACATTCTCCATTCGGCTTTCAATGGAAGAAAACCTATCCTCCATGGTGGCGAACCTCTCTTCCACTCTCAATCTGATTTGCCCGACCTCTCCCTCTAGCACATCCAGTTACTTTGTTGTCATCCCACCAAGATTTAGGCTTTGATACCAATTTGATAAGCCTCAACACCAAAAATAGCAAGCAACAACAGCGAAACAACGAAAAATAGATGGAAATAAGTCAAATAGGGATTGTCCTTGCGAAAAATAAATGTAAACAAGCAAAATACAAAAGATGATCTACTTTCTAGAGGTAGATCGACTCTCCCACACCCTAGACGTCGCTAGGAACACCACCAAAAGAAGAAAACACAGCAACCAACAAAATAATGCATAAAGAAAGGAAACCTTAGGTTCTCTCCCTAATAGAATCCTCTCACAGTATTTCAAAAACTTCCCTTTCTAACTTTCCCTCCAAGTTTCATTAATTATCCTCCTTGCATAGGTGATTATGGCCCTAGTGGACCCCTCCGCTTCTTCCTGTCGCCAAGACTGGCCCGCCTGTGGGTCGGTTGTAATGCTTCCATCCATCCGGTCCAGGGTAGACCGGCTCGTGTATGGGCGTAACATAACCCAAAAACCCTAGCGTAATATCAACATGAGTTGTGGCAATTTTGAAGGGCCCCTAACAAGTATAGATACTATTTTCTTATACTTCAAATTTTGACTAGTTATGCTTTTTTTCTGCTAAATATGGCCCCTTCCCCTAACATTCCTTAATGGCCATATTAGTCCACCACTTGATCGATCAAACATGTCAAAGCTAACTAGATAACATGTCCTGGTTTTAGTTAGTCATTCAATCGCATCCTTCTTGGAGGAACGAAGTATAAAGTTAAAAAAATAAGCACGAGCATTTCATTTCTTTGTTGATGCAATCCACTTTTGCATAAACCTCCCAGGCTAACCACTACGTGTACCTAATTGGTTTTTTATCAAAATTTGAACTGGAAATTTCTTATAAAAACTATGTCCCGCTCTTTTGGGATCCATACATGTTGAGATATTTTGTCCACAGATGTCGGCAATCATTATGTCCCCAATATCATTCATACAATATTATATCATAACATAACCTATAATAATTAAAAAGTATAAAGCAAAAGTCTAAACTATTAAAATGAGATGCAATTATTTCTAAACAGTTAATTGTTCAAATGCAGGTATGAGGTCAGAATATCTCTAAATGCTCGTGATCTACAAATGAATATCCAATGATAATAATTAAAAGAGCTTACAGCCTGAACGCTATCACTGTTCCTCCCTATTCTGGTAACCAGCTTTCCATCACTCCATGTACCTGCACCACCCTGCAGTGGATAAGTACCTTCAACATACTAATCAGCAAAAACTTCTAAACTTAGCACAGCAAAGTCACAATTAACATCGTAAGAAAACTTTCAGCAGTAACTACCTGTCAATATTTAAAAAGGAAAGCAATAATTATGACGTGAAATACCTTGACATAGACAAACATTAATAGAGACTGAATTATCTTTTATACAAAGAAGTGAGAAAGGTTCCAAAATGCAAGAACACTGATAACAGTAAGGGCATTCACATCGGTACCGCCCATTCCAATGTATTTATTTATCTAACACCAAAACTTTATTTTTTACATTTATACCGCCCAAATCTTTTATATCATATCAAATATACCACTTTTTAAATTTTTAAAAAGTGAAATACACTTGTTTATATGCATGTAAGGTGTATATGTGCAAAAATTGAAGTATAGGTGTTAGATGTGTAGATACATAGGAATTGTGGGGCATGTATGTAAATCAAAATAGTAAATGGTGAAAAGATGGCAGTAGAAAAAACATGGAATTTCTCAGAGAATATTCTACTAATTTGATATTTTTTTAAATAACATTAGGAATCAATAACCTTAGACGTCAATTCAATTTTAATAGCCAGTACAATTGTATCACTAAAGAAAAACAAATACAAGACATTTTTTTATGTTAGATTAAAGAGAGAAAAAAGAAAAAAATACAATCGAATCTCATTTAAATAGCTTGGCCCTACTTGGCTAGGGCTTTGGATAAGTTAAGTGAGGGTAAGCAAAGGGAGAAGTTTGAAGGATTAAGCCACATGCAAAGAACTTAAGCTATTTGGTTGGTTAATAAAGATAAAATGACATAAACATTGAGGTTATTTGAGGAAGTTGAAAAACTCGGACAATGATGGGGATCATTTTTTTTTTCAAAAAACAGTTAAAAATTAAAAATATTCTTGTTTACTTATTTTTATTTTTTTAATAATTTTATTTACCTTGAAAAAATAAAAAAAAAATTGTAGAAATTGTTAATATTTTAGATTTTATATTTTCATTAACCCACTCCCAACTCCGTCTGACTGCACTCATCAAGGAACAAAAACCTCAGTTTCATGATCAAATGAGTAGAAATTATTCATCATTGTGTATGTCCTCTCAACACACCGATATTGTGAAACCCCTCAAATAGAATGAAGCTAAACTCTTAAATAACAAGGTGTCTTTTTGAGTAATTGTTGAAATTTTACAGAAACTCCCAAGTGTATTCATGCGAGAGCACACTTGAGAAGGGTGATCTCCTGGAAAGTCATACCAATCAAACAAAATTGTTAAGACCCTTAGGCCAAAACGAACAATATCTCAACGAGCGAGAGTTGGGTTGTAACACGTACATCACGAACAGGGCTTAGGAGTCAAAATCAGTTACAGAGGAATGCATCAATGCTGACACCAACCCCCATGAGGATGAAGTCTGATTAAGAAGACAGGACAGGCCCATCTGGCGGTGCTGCTTAAGAAGATGGAGCCACTAGTGAAAAAGATTTTTATTTGAAAAATAATAATAATAAAAAAGCTAAACAAGCTTTTCTTTCATATTAGAACATAAAAAAGTAAAAAATAAGAATAAAAATTATCATAAACGGCCTCTTAAACTCGTGTAGGAATTTATTATGTTTATTAGTAATAAATCAAGTAGCCAATGATCAGATAAAATAACTATGAAGTAATTGTGAAAATTAGTTATAAGTTAGATAGCTAGTGAGTAGATGAATAAATACAGTTAGTAATTAATTAGAACAATTATCAAGTACTAATGATTCAATAATTGCACCATCAACAACTATAATGATGCTACATTGCAGCCTCATATCAACAACCACGTCATCAAGTATGATGTTGACTGCAACATCAACAACAACTGAAGCTAAACACAAGATAGCTGAATATGCAGACGTTGGAGCAAAGGGCAAAATAAGGACGCATGGAAAGATGAAGAATGGTGATCTCATGAAGCAACAGGGTAAGCACAATGATGCAGGCCTGGTGCAGAAAAATATGGAAAAAAAATGTTAGGGAATTTTACATACGTGGCACACAATTCTTATGTATAATATCTCACACCAAAACTTTCATATTTACATACAAAACACTTTTATGGTTTAAACCTATGCATGAAAAGATGTATTTCATTTTTAAAAAGTGATAATAGAGCTATTCTTGATGTTATATTAAAGATTTGAGTGTTATGTGTGCAAATATGAAAGTTTAGGTGTGAGATATGTAAATACATGAGAATTGTATGTTGTGTGTAAAAGCCCCAAAACGTTAAGCTAGCTTAAGCGCCCTATTGAACGCCTAGTTGAACCAAGCTAGAGCATGTCCTTCAAAGAAGCCAGGCTAAAGCTTTTCAAGTTTTGAAGAGTGACAAAATATCTATTTAGTTGGGCTAAAGTTGGCTTAAGCTCCAACTAAATTTACAAAAAATGTTAGAACCCTTCAAAAGGTCATGAATGTAATAAACTTCCTAAGTGGAGATTGCAGGATTTTTAGTAGATGTTCCATCAAGCTACACACTCCCATATTCATGCCAAAATAGGTATTAAGCTACAAAAAATCAGTCTACAAAAAGTTCCCCGTTAAACCCATTTGTAAGTCAAAAATTTTTAGAGCCCAATAAGAACCAAGAAATTTAGTAACATCAGCATATGAATTTAAAATAATGAATAAATTATACAACATTTTATATAAGTAAAATTTCTCAATGGTAAATTTGAATAGAGCTGACATACTTGTCACTAAAATCTTCATAAATGAACTTTGCTTCTACTTGAAACTTAGCAACAGCTGCATGTTTCCATTGGGATATTTTATTAAGAATAGAAAGAAAGACTGAAAAAAAAAGCCAAGCAGCTGACAATAACACACTTTTACGAGTCATGCCAAGGGTAAAGTTCAAAGTCGTCAGCATGGCTACAAATCCCAAAAACAATATTTTGAAAAAAGATTTTATGTATCTACATATCCAACACCTAAACTTCAATTTTACTTACACACCACCTTACCTATGCATGAAAAGGTGTAATTCAATTTCTAAAAGTTAAAATGATGGGATTTTTTAAGTGATATGAAAGATTTGGGTGGTATAAATATAAAAAGTAAAGTTTGCATTAGATATGTAAATACAAAGAAATTGAGTGGTATGTACGTGAATACCCCTATTTTGAAAGAGAATAGGCAATTATCAATCAAGATAAACTGATACCGTAACGAAGAAATAAGCACCTCGCCAAAGCAGAAGTTGCTTTCAGGTTGCAAAGTTCTTCTAACTACCAAGGCACCAATATCACGCCCTCTCTGTTCAACAGTTTGACCCCTTTCTATCAAAGTGACATCTGCTCCAAGCTCACTAAGAACAAGGGAAGTGAATAAGCCGGATGGTCCACTTCCCACAACAGCAACTTTTAGCAATTTAGAGATTAAGGAGCGGTGAAAAGACTTAATTTGAATGTCCACTTCCTTCTGTTTAGAATCATGTTTGTTGTTTACCAAATTATGTAAAATGCTGGTCAAATCAGTAACAACTTTGCTGGATGGCATGTATTCTATAGATCCAAGTTTTGGCTCCAACCGTGAAATAAAATCCCATGTTCGAGGCTCCAGATTCAGAAGTTTCTTTACATCCATGTCCACGGTATAAACAAACTGAGGCTCCTTCAACAACTGCAGCAAGTATCAAACAAAATGTTGCAAATTGTTGTAATTCAAGGAAAAAGAAATAAGCACACCTAGGATCAGGACTCCTGAGCTTCTAATTCAAAAGCTCAAGCTTTCACGTTTCAAGTCAAAGACAACAGGGAAGGAAGGGGTATGTAAATCATGTACTCATAATGAACTACTTCAAATAGCTAATTTTTCTAGCTTCATGAATCTACATAGTACATATTGTAATGAGTAATGTGTCAAAATAGTCTCTCACTATTCAGAGGGGGGCATTTTAATCATAAGCTTATAAAAGGGTTAAATTAATCCACATACAGTTTTACAGAGGGCTAAAGAGGCCTTATTGGGGCCTTTTTCAGCCCATGTTAAAAGAGTTGGGAACTAAATTGACACTTATTAAACCCCACCCCTTATAAATTCAGTGGACCATTTAGACCTTATTCTCTATTGTAACCCATAAACTCATAATCAAATATCTCCAAGTGGAATTGACATATGTTAACTCCTAAAAAAAAGATCAAGGATTAGTATTTTAGAGAAGGTTAAAATATAAATGCCTATACATGTATGACAATATTACAAGCTAACAATAATATTATTATAGTTGAGTACCAAATTGTTGGCAGGGGCTTTAAGAATCTAAATGTTGTTTTCGACTCGGCTCAATAATACACCCATAAATAGCTTATTTATAATTTTGTAATAATGCACTTGACGTGATAGTGTAAAGTTTATTGTCATCATCAATGTTTTCCATAAAAGCTGAAGTGAATTTATAGCTCTTGCCAACCATTTATTGATTAGTTCCTC
>JXCR01070470.1:125593-174652 GCA_002079205.1 Phalaenopsis hybrid cultivar
ATATATATATATATTAAATGATGAGATCGGATAGACCTCATATATCTAATAGTTTAAATAGCTGAGCACGATACCATAAATGATATATCATCCCGATGGATGAATGTATCACTTATTGTTAGGCTTAACTATCTAAACTTAAAAATTTATGACTCTTTTTTGGTCTGCGAAATTATATCCGACAAATTCCCCTATGTAACACACAAATTAGACTGGGTTTAGATTAATTTGGGTTCTTAATTCTCCATAGAGGCAAGCCTTTATAGTTAATTACATATTAGATAACCGAAGTCACCTAAGAAAAACTCTCGATTAAGATCAGAGCTTCGTTTTCAAGAATTCAATATTTAGGTTTCCACGATTGCTTATAGGAAAAGTCAAGTGGGGTATGTTCAAGTAGGAATAGTTATTTCCGGAATCCAACATAGTGAAAAGTAGGAGATGTCGAAGATACTGAAGAAGATTCAGTGACATCTCAAACTAATCTATGATTTGGCTTTACATGTTTGAAAGGGAAATTATGTGATGCTTTGGCCCCGCAAGTTATTTATATATTCTGGACTTATATCTACATATCATATGCAAATAGCCTAAGAAAATGTGAGGATTTATGTTGTACCGAATGATGACCTCGAATTCCTAAAAAGTGTAGGATTTATATCGTACGAAATAAAGTCGTAGAAAGTCCTAAAAGATACATCGACGTCCTGTAGGTATGTTATTTAAATTTATCGAAATCCAGCCGAAGCTTCTTTTGTTGTCTTTATTGTAGTCTCGACTGCTATAATCGGTCACGTCGTTATCTTATTACGTAAAGAGAGTAAAGAGAAAAAAAACCATGTCTCGAACAGCCTATCCTAGGAGATTGTATGATCATACTAAAAGGAGTAACTGAAAGCAAGAATACAAGCAGATGTATATACTACAGTGCAATAAAGAAATAAAAGAAGTTATGTAACAAAGTACGGTAAATAAAGGTACAAAGAATATGCAGAAAGGTACAGTACAATATAAAAGAAAAGAAATATACAATAAAGAAAGAACTATGTAATAGAAAATGTAAAGAAACCAAAACAACAAAAAGTGTACCTGATTAATTCTAGTGAAACTACAGAATAGATTACAATTGCATAATATAAAGGGATTAGATAAACATTTGCAGGTTATAAAAGAAAAGCTAAATGATAAGCATATGAAAATTTAAAGTGGCATATATAATTTTAATTTAGGGTTAGGCTCGTACTAGACTTCCTTCATTTTTATCTCGATCTCACAGGCAACTGATATATCAAAATCAACCTATCAATATCAACTAGAGGTCATCAACGAATCACCCCTATAATCGGGCAGCCCTGGACCCTGACATTTAGCGGATGTGTAAACCCAAATAGTATATGGACTTATCTTATTAAAGATATAATGTATTCATGTGATATAATATCTGAACTTATGAGGGTATGGTGCACCTATATGTGATATTAGGATAAGTGGTGTATAATATCTGAACTTATCAATCGACGGTATATAGTGCGTCAATGCTAATAGGTGATATTAATTATGTACTATATGAGCTTTCGAAAGAAGTGTAATATTTATTCTTGTAGTATGTGTTGGGTAGTATCTAGTGGGTAATATGTGATGTATTATAAATATAATATCTGTTGTGTAGGGTGTGATGTGTAGTGTGTATTATACAGTGTCTATTGTGCATCGTGGTATTTGTTGTAAAGTATCTAGACTTATCAGTTAAAGATATGTAGTGTATGTTCTCTTCACAAGTGTAGTATCTGTTCTTTTCTAACTACCAACTCTCAAACCTTTTGAGGAAGGGTTAGAGCTGCCGACGACTTAAGGAAGTGAAAGGGCATCTCACTAATTGAATATTAATTTTATATTTTCAACTATAAGAAGAGCTGATTAGTGGTTCTTCCTCTTACCCCGCACCTCAAACTTATAGACCACTTGAATATTCCATATGCTTCTCCAACCATTTTTTTATATTTCACGTCTTGAGACATAAAAATATAATGTTTAAGCAACCTTATAATATAGATCATCACAAAATTTGACATAGTACACAAGCTTTGAATGTTAAGCATGGAATGATAAAAAAAATTGCCACTAGTAAAGATATTAGATCTTGTGTCTGTAGTGGTTCTGCCTCTGCATTACACTTGAATGTCATTAGCATTTCACATTGTGTGCTCAATACAAGTCCCACTTTTAAATCCACTGAACCCATTGAGTGTACAATTTGTGCTCATTTAATTATGTCATATTTGCATCATCGCATGTACATTAACCTGTGTGTCTTGATATCAAATTAGACTCATTAGGTGAGTGATCCTGTGTTGATTGTGATGCTTTAACGAACATTGCTTGTCAGGTAAATCTAAATGAGCAATGTGTGTTATTACATCAAGATCTACAATAAATATGACTGTGCTAAGGTTCTAACTAAATTTAACATGTCACCTTGCATGTTGCAGATTCACATTTAACAGCCAATTATATTGTCTAAACTACGTAATTAGCAAAAATAGAAATATGTGAGGCCAAATTCTGTAAAACCCTTTTGGGCGACACACATTAGATTCCTCATATTCTTAAGACGGAACCGGTGTCGACAACCTCATTAAAGTCATACGAATATCCTTTACCTCTGCATTTCACATGCACTTAGATGATGTGGTTATGACACTTTTATTAGATTGTGTGCTAGACTAGGACTACGATGATATGTAGTATTTTTATGTTTAGCTATTGTCTTTTGTTGGTTTGGTTGCCCTAGTCATGCAACATTTTATGTGACACTTTATGTGTTTAAAATAAATTGCATGACATGATAATATTCCAAGCAATCCCTAATACAGTCTTCACGTTTAAATTCAATTTGCAAATAACTGTATAATTTTGCATGTCCCAAGGAGGACTCACCATGTTTCTTAAACCAAACATAAATATCTATAAATGATGTTATTTATAACGACTAGGGAGTTAGAGGCTCCCCCGACCCAGAGGCAGGTGCAAGTCCTTTGTAGGGCGGTTCCTACTATGTAGTTGGACCCCTCTCCTCTTCTCCTTTCCAGTGGCATCTTTGTCATTGAATTGACGAGTGTTAAGTTCTACTTGTATATATTTCACCCCTTAGAGAGTGGTAGAAAAAAAGTGGTCTCTTTCCTCTAGGCTTAGGACTACTGTTCTATTGGACGCAATCTATGGATTGCTTACAAGATGACTCTGGTGGCGTTGGGTCAACTATCTTCAAGAGTAGGTAGACTTAGGTCTCCAAAGCTTGGGGTAACGAATCCATGGTAACATGAATGACTACCTTTACTTGCTTGGGATTCCTCCCTCTTTCTGTTGACACATCTTTTGAGCCCTGTCATTCATTTGAAAAATTATTGATATTGTCTCATGGGTCTCGGATGCCTAGGTGACGCCGCCCATAGTGGATTTGGTGATTCACCTCTGCCTTACGACTCAGTATAGGCGTCGAAAGCATCAAGATTCTCCCGCTAGAAATTATCAAAATTCTTTGGTTTCCCGATAACTAGATCAAAAATAATACAATCAAAACTCTTATTATCGAGTGTATTCTTGGGCATCTTGAGCTTCCCTCATGATGTAATTAACTAAAGGAATATGTTCATTTGGGAGCTTCTCTTGACCCATAACAATCATGAAAACTTGATTCTCTAGTTATGAATTGCTTTCATAGGGTTTCCTACGTGGATATGTTTCCAAAGCATTTTCGATCTGATTTTGTTTCAAACGTACGCTTTTAGGCTATCGCATGAAGACTACCTCATGAAAGTTCTCCACCTTCACTTTAAATTGTTTGTCTATTTTGGTCGTTTCTTCTTTCTTTCTGATTCCTCTCAAAAGATAGATTTATTTGAAAAGATACCTATATGACCATGATAAGATAAGCTGACGAATCAAAAAAGTTTAACAAAGAGAATGAAAACAAAGACCCTATCCAAATAGAGTTTAAAATATAATATCACTATTGTACAAGATTATCTATTAATATGTTAGCATTTATAAAGGAAGAACACCATTTCTATCATTCGTATGTCTCTCTTTGTCTCTCACTTTGTCTCTCTTCTCCTTTACGCTATATTTCTTAGGTGATTCATGGCCAATTATGGATTAAGCAAAGACATATATAAAGCCTCCTAAACAAAAATGGGGCAATTCCATGCATACCACCTAATTCCTATGCATTTATGTATCAAACATATAAAATTCACATTTTACAGTTATACCGTTCAAACCTTTTATAGCACATTAAAAATATATCTATTTTGATCTTTAAAAAGAAAAATACACCTTCTTAAACACAGGCAAGGTGACATATACGTAAAAATTGAAGCCTTGAGGTTATTTATGTAAATGCATATGATATGTATATAAATATTCCTTAAAAGAACTAGACTATTTAGCAATACACAAACCTTAAGGGAACAATGAAAAAAATAAAATAAAAATAAAAATAATATTCATACCCATTAAACAAGCAATGAGCATTCCCTCCTCATGTGTAGTAAAACAAGTCCCATGTTGCAATTTGCTCTCTTTTTTTTAATCTTTTTAGCGGTAATTATTTCTCATGCCTTTAAAAAAAATATTTTGAGATATGAAATATTATTATTGCTCTCATAAATTTATTTTATACCCTGAATTATATAGGCATGGATTTTTTAAAATGTAAATACCTCTAAATGATTTATTTGAAATGCAAGAGTAAATCATAACCATTCATTAGAAAGAATATTAATAACGATTGAATGGTATGTTTGGGGCCACTACCGCATATTAGAATGGCGTACGGTTGTGGCAGAGAAAATTTTTTTAGAAAGTTAGTGTTCAGAATCAATCAATTATATATATATATATATATATATATATATATATATATATATATATATATATATATATATAAATATATATATATATATATATATATATATATATATATATATATATATATATATATAATAAATTTTATCTTTTTTCTAATATATATATATATATATATATATATATATATATATATATATATATATATATATATATATCATATATATATATATATATATATATATATATATATATATATATATATATATATATATATATTATATTCACGTGGGCAGCTGGAATTGCTCTGCTAGGGTTTCTATAACCATGTAGTCTGACAATAGCTGCGAAAAAAGATAAAATATCAGTGAAAGGTTTTTCGATCGCCCGACATTTTTGGTCACCTGGATATTTCAATCGCTAGGGGTATTTTGATTCCCTTAACAGTCTATTTGGGGCAGATACAAATTATTTATAATCTATTTAACAAAAGGAATGGTTAGAGGATATTATATGAGCCTCCAACCATCCCTAATGTGTCTAATACTTTTATTACGACCTCCTTAAGGCTAATTGTGCCAGAGGAGATTCAAAACCCCGATTTAAGGGTCTTATACCGTGAATACTAACCAACATATCGGAATATGAAGCGTGCGCGCCCACACAGATATAAGACAAAAATTTTTAAACTATCATCACATTTTAACAATTCATAATAAAAATAATAGCTTTTCACTAAAAGAATTTATAGAAAACAACATGAAAGCAGTTTCTCAAACGAAATCGTGGCGGTGGTATGAAACACAAAACAAATAGAAAACTATCCTAATCAAACAACCAATAGATTTGAAATTGTTGTTTTCACGTAAGAGACCAATGAAATGATGTCCATATAATTGTATTTTGTAATTGATTATTATTAAGATGTTGAATTTATTAGTAAATTAACAATAATAAGTGATACAACACCAATAAATTTCCATCATTCGACACAAATCTCGAGGTAATCTTTTGAACTAGAAATATTTAGACTTCAATTAAAACCCATCTAGAGCTCCGATTCAGCAAACTTATAGTAATCTGACTGGCTTGATGAGATAAACCTAATTATATTAAAGTCATTCCAATCTGATTCAAATCAAGCCCAGATCAAGTCATTAAACCATTTTTTGGAAGACTTTCAGACACATTTGGAAGATCAAACAATTGTAAAATTTAGCAATTTTATAGTCCGATCGAGCATCTTGACAGGACAAATCCAACGAGCCTAAAATTGCACAATTTTAATATTATTAAGACACTCAAATGTCCATTAAACGTTGTTTGATCAGAGGAAACTCTCTGGAACATTGCGTTAATGACACCCATAATACTATAAATAGAGCCCCACCCCTCACAAGAAGGGGGGGGGGACTTGAAGCTTCTGAGAGAATTGAAAGCTCTGAGAAGAAGTTGAAGTCCAACACCATCCCGACCGTCGTCGAACACCGCTGATCACCATCGATCACCACCGTCGTCGACACCCGTCGATCATTGATACACAAAAATAATATATTGTTTTAAGTACCTCCTTTATGCCTATTTTCAGTACTATTACGCTTTAAAGAAATGTATTTTTGTATTTTTGTTGTAGATAAATCATTTTTAGGTATTTGGAAAAAAAGACAAAAGAAAAAAAATTTAGAGCAAAAACATCTAATTTTAGGGTTTGGCGCATGATGCACCAAAATCCATAGCGTTGGCGAATGATGCGCCAGACGCGACATTTTCAAATTATGGCGGTTCAAGACAAACTTTTGCAAATTTTTAGAGGGACACTTGTTCTAAGCGTCCATTGAGTGATTCAATGCATTTAGACACTATGGAAGGTTCCAATTTGAAGGGATTTGACTATAGGATCAATGAGGCACATCTTTTGAAATTCAAAGTTTTGACTTTTAAATTTATGAGGGAAATTGAAACTCTTTTTGAGAGGAAGTAGCGCAAAAGGAAGGACTTCTAGAGTGTGATGAGAGTGAGAGAGAGAAATGACGTGAGAGAGAGAGAGAGAGAGAGAGAGAGAGAGAGAGAGAGAGAGAGAGAGAGAGNNNAGAGAGAGAGAGAGAGAGAGAGAGAGAGAGAGAGAGAGAGAGAGACTAGAAATTTGCTTAGGAAGAATTGTGATTTAAGTTGTATTTTTCATTTCTTTTGTTTGTAAACTTGTTTTTACATATGAAATCCGTGTTTTATCATATCCTTTTTATGACCTACTTTGAATAAATGATTTTGTGAAGAATTGATTTTGTTTTCTACGGTTTTAAATGTCAATAATTTGTGATGATTTGAACTCTGATCTTCATTTACTTTTCGATCCGACCAATTGAATTATTAAAATGTGTTGAGAAATTATATATGTTCTGAAAAGTGAATATGATTTCTACAACAAATGGAGAATCACATTTTATTTCATGGGAAAGTATTTTATCCATGGGATTGAGTGCAAATAAATATGGAAATATACTTCGTTAGATGTAAAATTGAAAGATTTTAAGGTGACAAATTAGAATTCTCAATTTAGTTCAGTTGATTGAAAACTAATGGAAGCATGTTAGCCATCAGATGAGGGAGTAGTGGTAGCTCTAGAGTGACAGTCAGTATCCTCCCAGCCTAACCACAAAATTAATGACCAAATTCTGGATTAGTCAATGTTCTTCATAGTGTTCGGGAGAGGGTAGGGAATATGATTGCTCATATTTGACACAAATCATTTTTTAAATATGTTTTTCAAATGATTTCAATTTCTTCACAAGCCATATTTTCATTGTAAAGGGGAATGATGTTTTCTCATACTTAAACTTTTCGTCAACAAAAACATTTATTTTATTTCATCAATTTACTTTTGAAAGTTTAACATTTAGTTTAATTTACTTGTTATAGTCGTACATCTGCATATTTAGTAGCATTTCACTTAAACAGTTTAACTTAAAACTCTGCACTTTACTTTGTTTTTATTTTTAGTTTATAATAGAATATAAATAGCTAGCATATATATATATTTCCAGCTTCCCTGTGCGATCGATATCTGAGACTCCATTAGAGCCCCGCATTACTTGAACGATACTACTTGAGTTATATGTAAAATAAAATCGGGATTTTAAAATATATTTTTAAGATAAATTATTTTCATTAAAGTTACATTATTGTTTGGGTTACATTGCATCATTATTATTAATTTAATATCATTTTTCTCGAATCACGCATCAATCACCGTCAGCTAATGTTTGTCATCTCCGTTAATCACCACCAACCAGACGTTGTTAGTCATCGTGTGGGACATAAGCTCATCACTACGGTACATGTGTCAACAACGATCTATGTGGTTTACAGCTAGTGCAGCTCCCGAATCCGACTCCCGCGGCTTATGGACGTCTTTCATACTCGTCCTTACGAACTACAGGGTTCATAGCTCGTGCAACTCCGGACTCCGGCCCCGACATCCTACGAAATTCATTCATACTCGCTTCTACGACCTACATGGTTCACAACTCGTGCAGCTCCAAGCACCAGCTCTCAACTCTAGCTCCGGACTTTGACTAAAGTTGCCTACATACACCATTCATACTTGTCACCACGACCCATGTGGTCCACAACTCTTGTAACTACTTACTACGGTTTATTTGGTCAATCAACGCTTATGATGTAACCATCTACAACACTCACGCCGAACTACTGCCCCCACAATAATCAACAATGACCATTGCAACATGCTGTGACTAAGAACTGCTGTAAAATTATAATTATACAACTTTGTAATTCAATATTTCTTAATTTATGAGAAGAATGAACATGTGTACTAATCATTCATAGTGGATTATTTCAACTGGGTTAGTTTCCGTGATTTTTTTCTCTTTCAAGGATTTTCCACATAAAAACTTGAGGTGTCTCCTTCTGGTTACTTCTCTTCTGTTACCCGTGTGTGCTGAATTATCGTGCAATGCTAAGACAATAATCCATTACTCTACCGCCCAAAATTTTCTGGCACGCATTAATAATTAATATAAATTATTCAAAACAAAATAAAATATTTTATTATAAATTTCATTTATTTATTGCTAGAACGGAAGTTATAAGTATATCGCTCAATTCTTATATATTTATATGTGTTATGACACATAAATTTTAAATTTAAATATATATCATTTTATCTTTGCATTAAAATGCGCATTTCACATTTTTTTTTTGTGTCTAAGTTCAGATAATGTTATTTTTAAGTTGATATGAAAGATTTTGTTGGTATAAATGTAAAAACAAAAAGTGTAAGTGTTGGGTATGTAAATACATAAGAATATCGTGTTAGTTATGTAAATTTCTAACAAACAAGAAGGGCGGGTAGTGGACAATTGAATGCTCGGGAAATCTAGGGTTTTCTTCGTCCGCAATGGAGGCGGTGGTGGTCGACGCAGGTTCAAAACTTCTCAAAGCAGGCTTCGCTGCACCCGACCAAGATCCGGCCATGGTTTACAGACTATCTTCTCTTTTTTTGAAAGCTACTAGAAACCCTATTCCTTATTTTTCTTTGGAATTGCCAACGAAGCCATTCTTTTTCCATGCATTCACTTGCGGTCTGATTATTCTGGCATGAATCAGATCATTCCTACGAAGATGAAGTGCGTGGCGGAGGAAGGGGACATGGACGATCCCTCGGCGTTTGAGGAATTGACAGTAGATCCCGTTGTAAGGGGTTTTATCAAAGACTGGGATGCAATGGAGGACTTACTGCGCCATGTTCTTTACACAGGACTCGGGTGGGAGATGGGAGAGGAAGGGCAGATTTTGTTCACTGATCCTCTCTCCACCCCAAAGGTTAGATGAGCAAACGGTCGATATATGTAGTTTGGCTTTCTATTTAAATGAATTGCAGACGTTTTCTGTATAATCTTACATGGTTCTTAAAGTATGATTTCGTCTTTGCTTAGAAATCTGTATTATTACGATGCATATTGTTCAACTCAGCCATGCAGAACTTATCTCGTGTGATCACTTTCTGTCATGTTTTTGCTTATCTTTTTACAGTTTAGATGGTAACGTTGAAACCCTTTAGGATGTATAATCCCGTATTATTATCCGTGGAATCATACAACCTAGGAGAGACCTTGTGGGAAGAATGGAGGAGGTGAAACGAGAGAGATGGATATGGAAAAAAGAGGTCTCGCTTGCGTCTCCTATTTATATGCCTTCTAGAATGTCTTTACCCTTGTAGGGCTGCACGAGGTAAAAAAAAAAGCTATATTCTATGCCGTACTTTAGGATGCTTATCACAGATTTGTTGTTAAAAATAAATCACCACGGGTGTCAGGTGGCTTATAAGTAGACATGGTGAGTGATGGGCGCCAGTCTCCTTCTTTATGCCATGCAGGCGACTTTGAAGGATCGATAAACGACAGTGGTGGTGCAACCTGAGAAGTGTAGGCGAGCTTAACGAACATGCTTGATGAGTGTATACGAGCTCAGTCGAAAAACTCGACGAGTTATGACAAACTCAGCGGAGGAACTCACTAGGTCTTCTTGAGAGATTATTCTCGTGGTCACCAATTTGATGGATGTGGCAGATGAGTATAATCAGATAGGCTGGTTTCCAAATAGGGCTATAAAAAAAAGCTTTTTTGTTCTCGAACAACTCGTGTTCGTCTCGTTAAGTAGTTCGTTAACCAAATGAGTCGAACATGAATAATTTTTTTAAGCTTAAATTATAAACGAGCCGAACACGAACAACTGTTTGTTCGCTCGTGTTCGATTCATTTTAGTTTGAAATAAAAAAATCATATAATTATAAAAATTTAAATCATAATAACTCATGTGGTAATGTGGTTATGTATCTTCTTTTGCATAGATTTGGTTCAGGTTCAAATCCAACACTTTACATTTATTTTTTTCAATTAATTTTAACGAGTCAATTTCGAGCCAAACACGAACATGGATATTTAAATCGAGCCGAACACGAGCACATTTTTCACGAGCCAATTTCAAACATGAGCCGATTTTGAACACGAGCAATTTTGAATGAGCCGAACACGAGCTAAGCCTGGCTCGCTCAAGCTTGGCTTGTTTACGACCTTATTTCCAATGCATGGTGAAAAGGAGGCCCCAATTTGATTGGCCCAGAAGGACAACTTTGTATATGGGTTTCCTTAACAACTTAAAAAATCCGTATTTTGGATGTACATGTAAATTATAGGAAGATTTGTATACATACGACTACTTTATAACTTTATGTTGCAACAATTTTGGAAGTCAAGTTCATCTCCAATAGCCTGATGGTGATAACTTTTCTCTATAACATGTTTAGGGTTCAAGGCCTGTAGTTATTAGGGAAGTTCAAATTACTGAGGTTTATATGCTTTGAAGGTTTTTGCTTGGCCCAAATTTTGTTTTTTTCAAGTTATTGCTGCTTTAACAATTGTAAGAAGTGTAGATAGAAAATGGTGTTCATATGTCATGAGTGGTGAGGTTGGATCTAAGCTGAATGTTTGCTATTACATAGTGTAAAAATAGATAAGACATAACAATCATTAGGAAATTAGGAGGGCATCATTGAGCAAAAACTTAACTAGCTTGTAAGAAGTGTTCATGAAAGAAGGTAATGGAGACCAGACTATCAAACTTCACCGTGATACCGGTGTTGCCCTCAGTTGTGTGGGGATGGGAAGATCCTCATCTCTTTGATGGCTTGAAGCATTTAATGGAAGCATGAGTGAGGATTGTTGGATATGGAGTTGAATGGGTTGTTTGGAGTCCAACTTCAAGGAGGGGTATCAGTTGGCTGCTTCTGGAGAAATTGGGTGGAGTTTGACTAAAGGAGAAGAGTAGAAAACTATTTGGAGAAGGAGATAGGTATAGGAGGAAAGGAAGAGCGGAAGAGAGAGAGAGNTCATTAGTTGGGAAGTAGGGTGTGAAGGATAATTTTTGGAAGCATGGGATTGGGTAATTTGGATAAAGATGGCCAAAACATGTAAATGCCAGATATGTTTCGTCACATGAGAATCTATGCAAGCAAGACTGTAGTATAGTTTTTTGAGTTGCATTTGATTTTGATTTTGACTGCTCAATTGGCGGACCTAACTTGCATCATAGGGGAGTGCTTTTAACTGCTTAAGCCTTATATATTTTTTATGATTATATGAACAATTTTTTATGATTGTTCCCTAATACATGCATAAGGACTAATAATTTGGATCTAAAACTATTCTTCACTTTGTATTTTTTTATGTTGATTTTTTGATAAGTTAGATGCATGAGTGAGAATAGGGTTTTGTGGTTTGAGATAATATTTTTGATGCCTTCTCCCCTTGAGGGTGTTTTAGGAGTTAATATTGCTGCAAATTTTGAAGCAAGTTTGTAGATAGCATTCATATATAGTGAGAATTTAGCTAATGTATCATAAAGATAACTTTAAAAATGGAGTTGCCAGAAACATCTATTTTTATGGCAATAATCATTTTTTGATTAAGATCGGTGGGAGAATTCTGTTATGGATATGGAAAGCATCATATTTCTTTTAGTTATATGTTTGATAATCAAAATCTTATGAGTTCATTTGTTTTAGCATGAGGAAAATTGTTTATTTATATAATAAAGTCAAAATATTTTCATGCATGAAGATAGTCAAACCAGTTTGCCTATTAGGTGGCAGAGCCATTAGAGCAAATAATATGGAAGATTATGGGGATATATGGTTTTTTTTTTCTCTTCTTTGTTCTATTGCGAACTCAACTTCTCCCTCACATGCCGTTGGAAATTGTGAATGCTTTCCAACAAGTTTATGTAGTGTCTTTCTTCTATGGCAATCTCAAGGCTTGAGCTCTTGATTCGAACACAAGCTTAGGAATATAGGGACATGCCGAGCTCGAGCTTGCTGTATGAGATCGACTGGAAGCATTGAGTAGGTGAGCCAAGCCCAAATTAGCTTTAATTTGAGATTAGATCGACTCATTTACACCTTATTTGAAAGTAAAGATCGACAATTTGTGGTTATGATATGATAATAGTTTTGATATCAATTTGATATAAATAATATATTGGGCTAAGTTTTTGGGATGATTATGATGATTTTGGATTAGAGTTTATGATAGGGAGATTGGAATATTTTTGGAATTATAAGAAGTTTGGGTTTTGTTATGGAGCATGCAGGTCAAATCATGAACATAAAAATAAAAGGAAATGAAAGAAAGAAGAGTGCTATGGAGAGTGAGGGAGTGTTTCTTATTGGGAGAAAGGGAAATAGACGGCTTGACGATCTTTCTTGGAGCCAAGAGTAATTCAATTCTTTAGTTACTTAATGTTATCAACCATTTAAAGCTCACGTGGTTGATAAGAAGGGCTCCAAGCAGGCAAGCATTCTATTCAATTGTAATGTGGTCGAGAACCTTTAATGTTCCATTTGACTCGAGTCTAAGAGTAGTTTTTAAGCTTGCATTCAATTTTGATGTTAAGTACGCCTTTGGTGATATTTTGATAACTCAAACTAATTATAAAATCATTCATTTTCTCTTTGATGGTTTTTTTGATAAATTAGCTTGTTTTGATGCTATGAGATGAATTCTTCTAAGCCACCAAGAGATATTTTTTGAAGAGTTTGAAAGAGGTAGCCTAGTTGAGCCGCAACCTAATTGGATTATTTGGAGAGGGTGGCTTTACAACATAGAGAGCAGCAACATGAAGTGCAAAGAACATGGAGACTTGGAAGCCTGGTTGCTATGCGGTTGTAAACTTCATTCATGTTTTATTTTTTTGCGACATTGATCAATAATTATTTAGTTGTTGACAGTGGCGATGTTGGGAGGAACTCAATCGTTTGTAATTGTGATTAAAGAAAATTGGAATCCTTTGAAGTGGTTTGTCTCTTGAGTTACTAACATGTGCATTTAAGTAGGAATCACTATAGGAAGTTGGATAGATCACTTGCAAGCTCTCGTACATCTAAACTATCTCAATGATACAAGAAATCATATTTGTAAGCAACACAGTCTCTTCAACGGTCACGGTCTTATGTGCTTATTTGGTTATAAAGCTTTGGTTTGAACCCATATTAATATCTTATATGCAACTTCAAGCATAATTGTTAGCTAAGATGCTGATAGTTCATAATTATTCTCAATGTCAAATCATCATCAATAATAGGTGTGTGATGTATGTCATCGTAAGTTTCTTTGTAAGGACCATAAAGTTTTTCTTATGTTGCTGAATTAAAGGAGTCTGTAGCAGTCACACTCTTATGCGCTTAATTAGATATAAACATTTGGCTTACTCCATGTTAATATCTTATATGCAACTTCAATCATAATAGTTAGTTGAGAGGTTAATAGCTCAGAACTATTCTCAATGTCAAGTTCATCATCAATAATAGGCGTGTGATGTATGCCATTGTAAGCATCTTTATATGTACTTTTTAGAAGTTTTGCTTAAGTTAATGAATTAAAGGGGGTTGTGGGTTTGTTGTGGTTCTAATGGAATATCTAAAACATTTGGAGTGGATTGCATGGGTGGGAGGAAAAGCTTTCTTTGAAGATTGCTTTTGTGGTGTATGATTTGGGGAACTTTGCTTGATGAGCATGAGAGATCATCATATGCATAATTGTAAGATGTTTTATGCAACTAAGAATAGCAATAATTAGCATAATAACAACCAAAATTGTATATGTATGACCCACGAAACCTAGTGAGAGGGCGTGAATCACATTCATTATCATCCATGTGTGGGCGATTAGATTTGAAAGTGTGACAATGATAGAGTATAACAACTACAACGAAAAACCTTCATCCCACTAAATGGGGTCAGCTACATGAATCCTTTTTTAACCATTGTGTCCAATTGAGTGTCATATTTTTATTTAATTATAATAAATTAAGATAATTTTTTATACAACATTTCCAAGCCTTTTAAGGTCTACTTTTATCTTTCTTAGCTGAAGTCAAATCTAAAATAACTACTATCCTAACTGGGTTATTAGACGGTTGATGTTTCATATGACCAAACAATTTAAGTGACTCTAATATTGTCTGCCCCTAGAGCTACTCCACGCCTTTCATGAATGTATTCATCTCACATTTTGTCTCCAAGTGCTAGGCCACTCGTCCACTGGATCATTCTCATCTCAACAATATTTAAAATTTATGTATCTGTTTTGCAGACCAACATTCTGTGCCATAAAGCATTGCAGGTCTCACCACTATTTTAGATTTTTTTTTTAAGTCTAAGCGGGACTTTTTTATCACACAATTGGCTCGCTGCATTCCTCCACTTCAACCATCCAACTTGAATTCTACTAGTTCATGTATATCATCATCACTTTGAACAACAAACTTAATATATCCAAAAAATTCATTCTTTTGAATGACTGGATCATCTATTATTACAACCCTACCACTATATTTACTATTACTAAAATTACATTACATATATTTAATTTTAAATCTACTAAAATAAAAACCTTTAAACCTAAAGTTGACCTCTGTAATTCAAGTTTTTCCCAAACTCTCGCTAGCCTTATCCACAAGAAGGATATCATCATCAAAAAACATTCACCAAGTTACTTCCTCCTGTATTCACAACTAAGACAATGAGACATGGGTTTAAAGCCGATCACCGATGTAATCCAAGCAAAATAGTAAAATACTTTATCAAGCCTCGTGTTCAAGCGCAAGTAATAACTATAGCATACATATCTTTAATGACTTTAATATAAGAATTATAAACACCTTTCTTTTTTAAAACTTTCCGAAGTCCTTCCTTTCATTGTATTCTCCATCAAACCTCTCAATAAGATGTATAACTTCCATGGTAGACGTGCCCGACGTGAATCCAAACTGATTTTGAGAAAATTTTTTATCATGTCGTAACCTATATTCAAGTACTCTCTCCCATAACTTTAAGTGTGACATATTAGCTAAATTTCTCTATATTTTGCACTCTCGTGCATCAACTTTACTATTAAAAAGAAGAACCAATAGACTCTTTCTTCACTCATCAGACATCTTTTTAATTTCTAAAATAATATTAAAAAGTTCAGTAAAACAAGAAAATTTTAGACCTACTAAATATTTTCACACTATTGTAATATAATAAGATCTACACACACACACACACAACTATAAAAGTGTCTAACAAACATGGTGCAAATTAAAAAAGGTTAAATGCATGCAGCAAGAAGATTGCCATTGAAATTATTAAAGATTATAAAAATAGGTCGTGTGCTAGTAAAAAATGAGACTTATGGTGGACTCAGTTGCTTTAAGATTAACTAAGCTTGCATTAGTTTTGAGGGAGCTTTAAGTTTAAACAAAGTCGGAAATAAGTAGAGTAATAGTCACGACTTCTGACTTTTTATACAACATGATGCTTTTTAAGTAGGTAAAAATGAGATATATTAATAGCTAAGGTAGTACATGAGATTTAGAGATTTTGATTGAGTTTAAATATTTTAAGGGGGTGTTTGGCACGACACTTTTAACATGATTTAAGTTAGATTTAACCTAAATCTAGCCAAACATTAGATAAATCTGCCGTTAAGTTAAATCCAATTTTTGGTTGTTCCGTTTATTAAATTCAGATTTATTAAATCCACTTATTAGTTGGATTTAACGGATTTAGCGTAGGAAAAAAATATTTCAAATAGATTTATGCTAAACACATCAAATGGATTTAACTAGATTTAACCTTAATTGAACTAAACATTATTTTGGATTTAATAATATTTTGATTGATAAATCCGGATTTACTAAATCCTATTTAACTTAAATCCATCTTGAATCCAAACAACCCCTAAAAGTGATAATAATAAGTTGTTGGTTAAATGGGAATATGCAAGGGCAAGATGAAAATGATTGTTACAAAAAATACAAACTTGAGTTCTAAGGCTGAATTTGACTTTTTTTTTTTACATTTCATAATTTGCTCTGCATAATATGGATTGCTAAACAAATCAAGAAATGTTTGCTAAGAGATTTTATGCCTTTTATTGTCTGATTTACAGGTTGGCAGGGAACAGTTGGTCCAAATGATGTTTGAAACTTTTAATGTCTCGGGCTTTTATGCGTCCGAGCAAGCAGTATTATCGCTTTATGCAGTAGGACGCATTTCAGGGTGCACCGTTGACATTGGGCATGGGAAAATAGGTTTGCATCTTTGATTGAGAGTGTATACAACTCTGCATCCTATGTTATGCATGCAAAATTTAGAGCAAAAATTTGTCATTAGAACGTTGCTAAAAAGCTCAAAATTCCACTTAAAATTTAACTTACAGGCGATCATGCTCGAGGATTGAATTTCATAGTATAAACACTTAAATACTAATTAAATAACTATCTTTGAGTTTCTAAAATATTATTATAAAGATAAAATTACATACATTACCACACAATTCTTATGTATTTACATATCTAACATCTAAAATTTCATATTTACATTTATCACACTTTGGTGTCATAAACCTATGCATGAAAATTTGTATTTCAAATTTAAAAAGTAACCAATAGTGGTATTTTTCAGATTTGGATGCTATTTTGTAAAACATGAAAGTCTAGGTGTTAGGTGCTTAAATACATAAGTTTTTTTTTTAAATATATAAAAGGCCCTATTATAGAATATCACATTATGCAAAATTGTTTTTCAGGCTAACAATTCTTTTGGTTTCAATTTTATTCAAATGAAGAAAAATATAAATTTAAAATTACAGCTAATGACTGATGCATTATAATGCCACCAAGGCATGACTAAATAAAGGAATTGCATTTACTTTTATGTATAGTATAATAGAAAATATTAGAATAAATACAAATTGGCGCACGCCATCTGCTATGTATTGCACCATATCATATGTAAACCACAAATGAATTATACAGGTTTTCGCTCATAAACCTCAGTTTAGAGAGGCAAAAGTGCGTATTACACCGTGGTGCACATTGTTTTGCATTATTAATAAGTATATTTTGAATTAAGAGAATGCTTCATAAGTAATCATAAGTAAAATGAATTAAATTTTTTTGTTTTATGTAATGTTTGCCACTTCGCTCTTTTTGATATTTGGTCTGATTTCATCTTAGGACATTTACATACATAAGTTTTTACATATTTAAAACCTAAACTTTACTAGTTACATTTATACCTCCTAAATCTTTCATGTCACATTAAAAATATCACCATTTTAACTTTTAAAATGTGAAACACACCCTTTTATGCATAGGTAAGATGACATGTATGTAAAAATTGAAGTTTAGGTCTTAGATATATAAATACATAGGAGTTGAGTGTTATGTATGTACATCTGCCTTCATCTTTTTATCTACATTACTGGAAGGCTAGTAATTTTTTAGGCATTAAAAAATTTACAATTTTATTATTTTTTTTAATTTTTCAGATATAGCACCGGTTTGTGAAGGTGCTGTTCAGCATATAGCCTCCAAAAGATTTGAGATTGGTGGAATTGATTTGACAAATCTACTCGCTCAGGAACTCAAGAAGACCAATCCACAAGTACATATTGACATTAATGAGGTTGAGAAATTAAAAGAGCAATATGGATGCTGTGCGGAAGATGAATCTTCCTTTGATAATACACTAAATTCTTGTCAGAAAGAAAAGCACATTCTTCCAGATGGACAGGTTCGTTGCTCCTGATTCTTTATTTTTGGGTACACTATTAATAAAATGGGAAATTTACATATCTTATGCACTTACGAAAAGTCAGAAAGTTTGTTTGGCTGCAATTCTTTTATAGGATCACTTTTGAGAAACTTCTATTTTTCTTTCAGATGTCGCAGCTGTATCCAAATAACTTTAAGACATGGCTTTCAAAAAACTACTTTTGNACAATATGGATGTTGTGCGGAAGATGAATCTTCCTTTGATGATACACTAAATTCTTGTCAGAAAGAAAAGCACATTCTTCCAGATGGACAGGTTCGTTGCTCCTGATTCTTTATTTTTGGGTACACTATTAATAAAATGGGAAATTTACATACATCCCACACAAATCTTATGCACTTACGAAAAGTCAGAAAGTTTGTTTGGCCGCAATTCTTTTATAGGAACACTTTTGAGAAACCTCTTTTTTTCTTTCAGATGTCGCAGCTGTATCCAAATAACTTTAAGACATGGCTTTAAAAAAACTACTTTTGAATAAAGATTTATAAAAAAAATTTTTCTCCCCCAAACTGAGCCTAATTAAAGCTTGTTTGCAGATTATAATGATCGAAAGGGAAAGGTATATTGTTGGAGAAGCTCTATTCCAACCATCTATATTAGGATTGGAGGATAATGGGATTGTTGAACAGCTATTTCAAAGTATCACGGCTGTCGCACCCGAGCTTCACCGACAACTTATTGACAACATTGTTCTGTGCGGCGGTACTTCATCTATGGCTGGTACGTTCTATACTTCCATGGTGTCTTTAAATTAATTTCAGTGAAAATAATCAGCTATTCTCATCGTCGCTATATTTATTTGTTTGATGTCCTTTATTCATTTTTATTTAGGAGCAATTTACATGCGTACCAGCCAATTCCTATGTATTACATATCTAACATCTAAATTATACTTTTTCATTTATACCACTCATATCTTTCATTCCACAAAAAGTACCACTATTTTTAAGTTTAAAAAGTGAAATACCTAATAGGCACTATAGGAGAGAATTAAAAAACCTGTGTAAGAAAAGCAAAAGGGGACAATAGCTGCCAAATATGTCTGATAGAAAGAAACAAAGTAACAATTAACGTTTAAAAAATGGGCATTTATGTACATACCTAAATTTTTATGCATTTACATATCTAACACCTAAACATTCATATTTATATGCCTACCACTAATATACTTGTTCACTCGTAGTGTTCTGACACCATGAAATTATGAGCGTAAATATCAAAGTTTTGGTGTTAGATATGTAAATACATAATAATTGAGGTGAAGACTGGGAAAGCACATTAGGGAGCAGATTGAACTTTTAAAGTTAGTATTTACATTTATAAAACGTTAGAGGTGAAGAGAAGCAGTCAGGGAAATAATCGAATAAGATTGAACTATTTAAGTGATATGATTTCCATGTAAACTTCTAACAATTTCTACATTTCTTGAATTGGGCATTTACATACATAACATCCAATTCCTTTGTATTTACATATCTAACACCAAAATTTAGCTTTTTACATTCATACCACTGAAAATTTTCATATAAAATAAATAATTCCATCATGTTAACTTTTTAAAAAGTGAAATACACACCCTTTCAGCATAAAGAAGGCGGTGTATATTTAAAATTGAACTTTAGGTGTAAGATATGTAAATACATAAGAATTGAGTGTTATGTATGTAAATCTTCCTTCTTGAATTTACCCAGCATTTTTGTCGGTGTCTCAGCTTTTTCTGTGTTGAAGTATGTACAAAATAGAAAGAAGGAAAATTTACATGCACATCATGCGATTTCTATATATATCTATATTTGCATTTATAAATCTTTGGTGTCATAAGCTTATCCATGAAAAGGTACTTTCACTTTTAAATGTTTGTATTGGTGATATTTTTTTAGTGTAATATTAAAGATTTTAGTGTTATAAATGTGAATATGAAAATTTAGATGTTTGATATGTAAATACATAAGAATTGAGTGGTATGCATGTAAATCTTCCTTTTTGAATTTGCCCAACTTATCTGTCTGTGTCTCAGCTTCTTCTGTGCTAAAATAGGCACAAAATACAAAAAAAGAAAATTTAGATACACACCACACAACTCCTACATATTTACATATCTAACCCCAAAAATTAGATATTTACATTTGTCATAAGCTTATCGATGAAAAGGTGCTTTCACTTTTAAAAAGTTAGTCATAGTAATATTTTTGATGTAATATTAAAGATTTAAGTGTTATACATGTGAATATGAGGATTCAAATGCTATGTAAATACACAAGACTTGTGTGGTTCGATGGATATGTAAATACACAAAAAATGTTAGGTAAAATTCCTTTTGGATGCTTGGTTCAATGGATTTGCCTTCTAATTACAACTCTTCTGAGTTAGTTTGAATTGTTTATTCAGGTTTTGAAGAGCGTTTCCAAAGAGAGGCAGTTCTGTGCTCCTCTTCAATACGACCTTCTCTTGTTAAGGTATCTTAGTTCCTATAAGCCTTCTTAATGTAATTTAACGGCACAAGTTATTGAGTTCTATTTATTATTACATACATACCACACAATTCATGTATTTACATATCTAACACGTAAAATTTCATGTTTACATTTATAACACTCANCCCAGGTACACTTTAACAGTTTACAGCTTTTTACAGTCTTTCTTGTATTTTTCTATTGCACTTTTATTTATGCTTGTATTTACATACCTGCATAGAAAATATAAAATTGCATAAACTGCACTTTTATTTATGCTTGTATTTACGTACCTGCATAGAAAATATAAAATTGCATAAATCACCTGCACTTTTTATGCTTGTATTTACATACCTGCATAGAAAATATAAAATTGCATAAATCACCCCCACATATTTCAAAAATATAAGACAACTCAAAATTTAATCACAAACATCACCAAAAATACAACTTCAACAAAAATATAAGACAACTCAAAATTTAATCACAAACATCACAAAAAATACAATTTCAACTAAATGTCTCTACTCGAAGATCGGGAACCCCTCGGAGGAGGTAACCTACGGTTGCTAACGAGGCTTCCCACGGTCAACGTTTCTATTGGAAGATCGGGAACCCCTCAGGGGAGGTAACCTACGGTTGCTAACGAGGTTTCCCACGGTCTAAATGAAATTATGGAACTCATTGAAGGTAACCTACGGTTGCTAACGAGGCTTCCCACGGTTTAAATGAAATTATGGAACTCATTAATATGAGTTTAGTAAATTCATTTGGACTAAGTGATTCCAATAGAAAATAGTGATGCCGGGACGAGAGTTTAGTAAATTCATTTGGACTAAGTGATTCCAATAGAAAATAGTGGTGCCGGGACGACGTAACCGTGGGATCTTGACCGGTGTCGCTTTAATCAACTTTAATATGCCCATAATAAAATTTTAAACTTAAATTGAGTTTAGTAAATTCATTTGGACTAAGTGATTCCAATAGAAAATAGTGGTGTCGGGACGACGGAATTGTGGGATCTTGACCGGTGTCGCTTTAATCCACTTTAATATGCCCATAATAAAATTTAAAAAAAAAAAAAACTTTAACCATAGGGTCACCTGATTTGACATTATAACCAAATGACCTAGAAAACTTGAACTCTGCTACAACGAGGAGCTTGGAGCTTACATGGTGGGCAGCCCAGCCATCTTCAACTGCAAGAGGATCTACAACAACATGTCCAACACATCCTTTCTTGACTTTAAAACAACAAAGCCATAGGAATTCGAGGTTGTTTGCCTAGTGCAACATAAATCCTCAATACATCTTTTAGGCCTTTGTACAATCATATTGTACAATCTAAGCCCTAACCCGTCTTAGGCCTCTTTTTTAGGCCTTTGTACAACCATATTGTAAATTTAAGCCCTAACTCGCCTTAGGACTCCGAATTTTAGGCATTTGTACAATCCTGTGGTACAATTTAAGCCCTAAACTAGTCTTAGGACTCCGAGGTAATCGTTTGTCACGACTTAAATCCTCACATCTTCAAGGTTATTTGTGCTGATTGTTTCACACAAATGTAAATCCTAAGAAATAAAAATTGCAGGATGAAACTTCTAAATGATTTCTCCTAAATTAAAGCCAAATAATAGGATAGCTTAGGAAGACACCGAAGTTCTCCTTTGGATCTATGACATCCTTTAGTGTTTCCTCCTTTAAACTCCAAAATAAGACGTTCCAAATTTGAACCAATCCCCTTTACATTTCTTAGTCCGATATCTTTGAAATGTCCTTACCACTTGAACTCCTTGAAGATAATTTTTCTTGACTTTTATCGAGAGTATTCTTAGGTAACTTTTGTGAACTCTTTGAAGATAATTTTTCTTGATTTTATTGAGAGTATTCTTAGGTAACTTCAGTTGTCCTTGCCATTTGAACTCCTTGAAGATAAGTTTTCTTGATTCTATTGAGAGTATTCTTAAGTAACTTCTGTTACTCATGATGTAATTAACTGTAGGGGCTTGCCCTTTTAGGAAGCTTTTCCCGAACCCAACATAATATAAACCCTATTTAATTCAATTAACTATAGGGGCTTGCCCTTATAGGAAGCTTTTCCCGAACCCAGCATAATATAAAACCATAATTAACTATAGGGGCTTGCCCCTATAGGAAGCTTTTCCCGAACCCAGCTGTTATCTATGATGTAATTAACTATAGGGGCTTGCCCTTATAGGAAGCTTTTTCCGAACCCAGCACTACCTAAGATGTAATTAACTATAGGGGCTTGCCCTTATAGGAAGCTTTTCCCGAACCCAGGACCTAAGATGTAATTAACTATAGGGGCTTGCCCTTATAGGAAGCTTTTCCCGAACCCAGGAACTCTTTGAAGATAATTTTTCTTGATTTTATTGAGAGTATTCTTAGGTAACTTCAGTTGTCCTTGCCATTTGAACTCCTTGAAGATAAGTTTTCTTGATTCTATTGAGAGTATTCTTAAGTAACTTCTGTTACTCATGATGTAATTAACTGTAGGGGCTTGCCCTTTTAGGAAGCTTTTCCCGAACCCAACATAATATAAACCCTATTTAATTCAATTAACTATAGGGGCTTGCCCTTATAGGAAGCTTTTCCCGAACCCAGCATAATATAAAACCCTAATTAACTATAGGGGCTTGCCCTTATAGGAAGCTTTTCCCGAACCCAGCATAATATAAACCATTATTAACTATAGAGGCTTGCCCTTATAGGAAGCTTTTCCCGAACCCAGCATAATATAAACCCTTTAACTATAGGGGCTTGCCCTTATAGGAAGCTTTTCCCGAACCCAGCATAATATAAACCCTAATAATTCCTTATATTAAATAGGGGAATTTGTCGGCCAATACATTGGTTTCGCAAACCAAACGGAAACCTATAGGGGCTTGCCCTTATAGGAAGCTTTTCCCGAACCCAACATAATATAAACCCTATTTTTTTTCTTGATTCTATTGAGAGTATTTTTAAGTAACTTCTGTTACTTAAGATGTAATTAACTATAGGGGCTTGCCCTTATAGGAAGCTTTTCCCAAACCCAACATAATATAAACCCNTACCTAAGATCTAATTAACATAGGGGCTTGCCCTTATAGGAAGCTTTTCCCAAACCCAACATAATATAAACCCTATTTAATTCCTTATATTAAATAGGGGAACTTGTCGGCCAATACATTGGTTTCACGGACAAAACGGATGTCATAACTTTTTTTAGTTTATTTGATCGAGCCTCACTCTCAATTCTTATGTTCATCCTTTAGGATAGATACAGGATTTGAGGTAAAGCGCTCTTTCATCTAAACTATGAAAATTTGGGGGTGAGTTTGACTTCATCTTTTTCAAAACTAAATTTTTTTAAAAAAACATCCTTCCGAAGCGGGCAATGGGATTTCAACTCCGATGACCGACAGCTTCTTAGGGGCAAACTCCACACCAAAAATAGTGCTGACAGCTTCTGGCGACTCAGCTGGGGACTAGCTTCTCTGCATTCATGTCTCTCATGAATCAAGATTACCTTTCTTTCGTTGACATACTTTACCCATTTCTGTCTTGGGAAAGTACGGTCAATTCTTTTGACCTTTTGGATCATTTGTTCAACCATCTTTGGATAGAGTAATTCAGAAGGACATTAAGGACAATCTGATCTTTATATGGGGTCGGACACCCAATAAGTGTGTAGGAGGGCTAGTTCTACCTGGGCATTATATAAAGTGGTTCCCGCACTGGGTCCTAAACTCTTAAACTTTGCATTTTTGTCTCCGTTCGGGGATGATTTTGCTTTTTTGGGTCCCGCACTGGGTCCTAAACATTGCATTTTTGTCTCCTTTTGAGGATGATTTTGTTTTTCTGGGTCCCATACTAGGTCCTAAAATATTTCAATTTTGTAAATTGAACTAATACTACATAAATTTTGAAATTTTTATCCGGTCTTTAGACTTCCCTGTTGTTAGCTTTAGTATTTGTGCTAAAACTACAACACTTTGACCATATAACTAACCCCAGCACTTTATTTTGCAAAGTTGTTGCAATGACCCACCCAGTGCTAACATTCACCTGCAACCTGCCAACAAGCCGGGAGGCCCGCAAGGTTGCTACTACCATCAAGTTTGGGACAGGATTTGAAGAACTCGAGGTCATCTTCTGGAAGGCTCCCTTTGTTGTTGTGAAAGTTGCTGCTCCAGAAGTACAAGAGTCAGCCGCTGAATTCAACTTGAACTCCCTTAATGACTTTCCTGTTCACAAGAAAATTAAGACCTCTGCTACTGTCTCCATAACACCAACAAAGACAGTTTTTCCTGCTACTAAGGGAAAAGAAATTGTGATAATAGAAAATTCGACTGCCTTACCTTCAACTTTTGAAATCGGATCAAGTTTGAAGATTATACCGTTAACCCGGTCTCAGAAAAGAAACCGCAACAGAAAAGCCCGAAAAGCAGCTAAAATTCAGAACCCTGAGAAAATACCTACTGAAGAGGAACCTCATCAGAAGGAAGAAAAATTATCAGAGATCTATCCACTGCTTAGAAAGGTAAATACTATCCTCTTATAAATATCGATGAACACGAAGATGTCCAAAAGATTGCTGCTACTCTACCAATCTCTCAAAAACAGAGTAGGGGAAGGAAGAAATTGCATCCCATCTCTCAAGTCAGTACAGTTTTTTAACAAATGGCTGTAAGAGAAGATTGTTCAATCCATGAGTTATTTAGACGAATGGGACATGCAATATCCCCTTGAATGAAAGAAGAGATTCTGAGGGATACTAAATCCAAACAAAATACATCTGCTCGTGTTTCTGTTTGGTCCCGTTTGAGAAATAGATTTGATACTACAAGACATCGACCCGTAAAATCAAGATTGGGTCTAAGAATTTTGTAAAGATATTTATCTAACATTGTATATGGTATACACAAAGAGAAGCATACTTCTTCTCAACATATTGATAATTCTGATAGGATACCTTGTCTTGAATCATCATTGTTGAAGAAGAAGATGTGGATACCCAAGGTTGTATCACCGATACAGTCTGAAACCTAACCAGGAAATAAAATTAGAATATGAAGTATCTGATATTATTACCATTATTGCTACTGAAATGGAAAAAGAAACCCCACAAGGTTCTCCAAGAGCAAGTGATACATCACAAATTGAAGAGAAAGTCAAAAAACTTCGAGATGAGATCTATGAGTTAGCTCGAGAACTGGAGTCTTCATAAGTGAAGAAGATGAAGACTTTGATTATAGTGACTATCTTGAAGAAGGCTTCATGGATATCTAAAAAAACTTCGAGATGAGATCTATGAGTTAGCTCGAGAACATGGAGTCTCCGTAAGTGAAGATTTTGATTACAATGATTATCTTGAAGAAGACTTCATAGATATCCATGTTGTTGAAACAAGAGCTTCTGCATCCTGAATACAGTGACTATCTTGAAGAAGACTTCATGGATATCCATGTTGTTGAAACAAGAGCTTCTCATTGATTATCTTGAAGAAGACTTCATGGATATCCATGTTGACGAAGACTTTGATTATAGTGACTATCTTGAAGAAGACTTCATGGATATCCATGTTGTTGAAACAAACTTCGATTACAGTGACTATCTTGAAGAGGACTTCATGGATATTCATGTTGTTGAAACAAGGCTCATCATCATGAGATGCAATGTCATTGAAGAAATGCAAAGAGCCCTTCACCAAAAAGATGAAGTTTAGTGGAGAAAAAGATAGAGGAAATGACCGTCGCTATGACCGCTATGGCCACAATCCAAGGCCAGTCACAAATAACACAGTCAGCATCTCCAGATGTCAATCAACCAGAGGTTGTACACATTACAGAAGAAAGAAGAGGTAACATCAGCCAATAAAGAAGATCAACAAAGAAAAGATTCTACATCAAAACCTATCACCCGAAAAAAGATTTCAAACAAATGGTTGAACAAGTTCGTGACGCCTTAGTACAATCCAAATGAGGTGCATTAATTCTAAAGGGTTGACCCTACCCAAAGGAATTTGACACTGTACCTTTTCCTAAGGGTTTTACTCCTCCAAACTTCAAAATATTTGATGGCACTGGAAATCCCAGACAGCATCTAGCACATTTCAGAACTAATTGTGGTATCACAAGGAGTAATGAAGCTTTGCTTTGCCAACATTTGTCACCAGTTTGTCAGGGGTTGCCTTTGACTGGTATGCTGATTTGCCCAATGATTCGGTCAAAACATTTACAGAATTGGAATAGTTATTTATAAAAAGATTCGTCGGTACGGAACGTCATGTTTCCATTGGAGAACTCATGATGGAAAAACAAAAATCTGGAGAAACACTGGTAGATTACATTTTTAGGTGGAGAAACCTTAGCATGAAATGTGAACCACAACTACAGGAACATCATGAAATTGAGATTCTACTCAGAAGCATGCATGGACCAGGAGCTTTCATGCTCAAGGGACTCACCATCAAAACCTTCAAGAAACTACTAAAGAAAGCTAGTAGTCTTCAAGAAGAAGGACTCACCATCAAAACCTTCGAGAAGCTACTAAAGAAAGCTGGTAGCCTTCAAGAAGATATAATATGGATTCCAGCGAAAAGGCAAAAGTAACCAAGGCCTTTGAAAAGAAATCTGGAACAGTCAACCATTGATAAAGGGAGATGAAGATATATGCAAAAGATCCTCATCCGCCTTCATCTCAACAAACTCAGAAACCGATCAGTCTGTCTAATCAACAACCATCTCAAGGAGAGTCATCTCAAAGAAGAAAGGTATCCTTCGCATAAAGACAGGCGATAGTATATTATTTCAAGAATGAAGCTATTTCCAAAATGTTGAAGAGTCTGATAAAAAATCCAGAATTCAAACTTCCAGAACCAAAGAAGCCTGAAGAAGTTAATAAGAGTAAAGAATCCAAAATTCAAACTTCCAGAACCAAAGAAGCCTGAAGAAGTTAATAAGAAAAATGACCAAAATGTTCAAGAGTCTGATGAAAAATCTAGAATTCAGACTTCCAGAACCAAAGAAGCCTGAAGAAGTTAATAAGAAAAATGAACCAAATTACTGCCCGCTTCCAGAACCCAAGAAGCCTGAAGAAGTTAATAAGAAGAATGAACCAAATTACTGTCCATATCACAGAAATGTTGGGCCATACAATTGAAGAAGGTTTTGTTTTCAAGGATTAGCTTGAAAAGAACATTAAAGAAGGAAATATCTCTATTCCAAAAGAATATTTAAAAGAACCTAAAAAAGGTTCAATAAATGTTATTTCGGATGAACCAATTTCCCAACTTGATCCCTACACTAAAGAAGGCGGATGGAGTTCAACTTGGAACAAGCTCAAGAAAGTCTAGGATCATATACAGGAATCATCAGAAGGATCTTCCTCATCTACCAAAGATGGATGGAATACATCATGGAGAAAATCCTCCAAAAAGGTGATAAAATAGATTCAGAACGCTTCCAGACAGACTACATATCAGAATTTTCAGTCCGTCAGATCAGAGATGNGAAAGTGCTTCTAACTTAAGCTTCCTCTACAAATTTGGTATATATTTTTATCTCCTCTGGATAACTTAACTGCAGTTAAAATTTGTAGCATGATTAGTTAAATGTATTTCATATTTGCTGCTTGCTGTAATGATTTAGCTTTAGATAATTTAAAAAGCTGAATCCTGTAATATGCACAGCTGTTATAGTTGATGTTTGTGCTATAAATTGCTCATTGTGTACTGTTATTTGTATGAATTTTTAAGTCAAAGTTTGTAAACATCAATTTTTACATATATATCATCTTAAGTTAACATGAAAGACGTGTATCTTTTTTAAAAAGTTAAATGTAGGGATTTGTTTATGTGATATGAAATATTTGGGCGGTATAAATGTAAATAATAAAGTTTAGGTGTTAGGTATGTAAATAAATAGTACTTGGATGTTATGTATGTAAATGGCCTTTAAATTGGAAAAAAAATTGTGTACGTCAAGGGGTACGCAGAGATGTGTACATAATAGGGTATACGGGCGTTATGTGGGAGTTACGTGGGGGTTACAAGCGTGTTATAACTTCCTTGTAACTTTTATGTAACTGAGCTGTAACCCGTGCTTTTATTTTATCCATTGAGATTACAAAGTTACAGCAGGGTTACACGGGAGGTTACACGGGAGGTACAACGGGTTATAACCCCCTTGTAATCCCTGTATAAACCCCGTGTACCCTATTATGTACACATCTCTGCATACCCCTTGACGTACATAATTTTTTTCCCTTTAAACTAATGTAAATCCGCTCTGATGTATTTTGTGTTTAATATAAAATCGACGCGTCAATTTTTTGCATGTGTAACTTATATGTGCATTTAACTTTTTAAAAGTTTAAATAGTGATTTTTTAAATGTGATATGAAAGATTTAAATGGTATAAATATAAGAAAATAAAGTCTAGATGTTAGGTATGTAAGTACATAACAATTGGGTGATATGTAAACGTCACTGTATGTTTAGGGCGAGCTAAGCTTAAGTGAGCTCAAACGTGGCTCGTGTTTGGCTCATTCGAAATTAACTCATGGCGGAAATTGCTCATGAACAGTGTTTGTTCGTATTTGACTCATTCGAAATTAACTCGTGGTGGAAATTGCTCTTGAATAGAGTGCTGCACTAATTAAGACAAAGGAGCGAATCACATAATTGCATGAATTATTATAATTTAAATTTAGATACAAATGTATATAATGTATTATTATATAAATAATATATATAATTGATTTATATGGAGTTAAAATGAACAAATAAAATAAAAGAAAGAGTTATTGGATAAATAAACTTTGTCCCCATGAAAAGAACCGACCCGATGATTCTTATTAATTCCCCCGCCTTAAAATTCTCAACCCTCCCCTCGCTAAGATCTAGGGTTTCAGCGGTCACTCCTCGCAGAAACACGAGCATCTTCTCCGCAGCACCAATGGAGTCTTCTTCTATGAGCTCCGATGGCGTGAAAGAGCCCAGCGATCTTCTTGTCCAGTACGTCGTTCTCCGGCGTGATCTGATCGACGAATGGCCNCGGAAATTGCTCATGAATAGAGTGCTTGTTCGTGTTTGGCTCGATTTACATTTTGTTCGTGCTTGGCACTATATTTAAATCAATTAAAAAAATAGATATTAAGTGTTGGATTTGAATCTTCACAAATTAAGACATAGGNTGGAAATTGCTCATGAATAGAGTGTTTGTTCGTGTTTGGCTCGATTTACATTTTGTTCGTGCTTGACACTATATTTAAATCAATTAAAAAAATAGATATTAAGTGTTGGATTTGAATCTTCACAAATTAAGACATAGGAGTGAATCACATAACTGCATGAATTATTATTATAATTTAAAGTTAGATAAAAATGTATATAATATATTATTATATAAATAATATATATAATTGATTTATTTGGAGTTAAAAAGAACAAATAAAATAAAACAAAGAGTACTTGGATAAATAAACATTGTCCCCATGAAAAGAACCGACCCGATGATTCTTATTAATTCCCCCGCCTTAAAATTCTCAACCCTCCCCTCGCTAAGATCTAGGGTTTCAGCGCTCACTCCTCCTCGCAGAAACACGAACACCTCCTCCGCAGCACCAATGGAGTTTTCTTCTCTGAGCTCCGGTGGCGTGAAAGAGCCCAGCGATCTTCTTGTCCAGTACGTCGTTCTCCGGCGTGATCTGATCGACGAATGGCCGCTGGGGAGCACCGTCACACAAGGCTGCCACGCCGCCGTCGCCGCCATCTGGAACCACCGCCACTGTCCCGAAACCGCTGCCTATCTCTCTGCTTCCAACATCGATTCCATGAACAAGGTGTGTTCGATGAAATGCCGCATTGAGTTTCATAGTGTTTGATTAGTATTAGAGTGTCCCTCCAAAATAGGGGTGTAAACAAGTCGAGCCGAGCTCGAGCCATCCTCAGCTTGAGCTTGAGTTTGATTAATTTTATTGAGTTTGTGCTTAAACTTTAGTCTACGAGTTCGAGCCGGCTTGTTTATGATAAAAGAGACAAAATGATATTAATTTAAGCTAGCTTTATAATAAGATAACAAATAAAATGAACAATTAGAAGATAAATAACACGGTAATATACAATAGTAAATATTACTTTTTAGACATTTTTAATACTTTTAAGATAAATTCTTGATATTTAGTATATTTTAAGTATATTTTATATTAATATTTTCTTAAACGAGCTTGCTCATAAGCTAACAAGTCGAGTCGAGACTGACTTGAGCTTGACTTGCTTGATCATTGAGCTCAGTTCACAAGCCACTTATGAGCCGAGCTCGATCAAACTCATGAGTCGACTTGACTCACAACCCCTAATCCAAATTACATATTTGAGTAAATGATCATCATGATTCTCAAAATCTTTTCTTTTCAAGTGTTTAATTTAATTCTTTAATAATCCAAAGTTTGAAGCCAATTTGCATGTATACCACATAATTCTTATGTTATTTACATGTTTAACCTCCAAAGTTTGAATCAGTTTAGGGAAATTTATATACATGCCACACAATTCTTATGTGTTTATATATCTAATGCCCCAAGTTTGATATTTATACTTATAACCTTGGTTTCATGTACCTATGCATGAAAAAGGCCTGTTTCACTTTAAAAGGATAGTGACTGTGATATTTTTTATTGATGTTAAAGATTTGAGTTGTATACATGCAAATACGAATGATTAGTTGTTAAATATGTAAATATATAAGGATTGTGTGGTATTTATGTAAATGTCCCATTTTATTGCTAACTACTTACTTAATGGTGGAGCAAAGCTTTTCATGAGAGAATATTGGCCCTTCAAGAGAATGACAATTTTATTAATTTGAGCTCATAATGCTCTCATGAAAAGCTTCTCTTTCTACTAATTTTTGCAAAAAAACTGCAAAATTTATGGTAATATCAAATTAGTTCGAATTTGAATGATTGCAGGTTAATTGTGCAATTGAAAATGTTTAGAATTAAAATAATTTTTTTACATAATTAATGTTTAGGTGTGAGATATGCAATTACATAAGAAGAGTGTGATATGTATTCAATTTTTCTTTTTGGGTGTGTGTGAAGTGAACGATTTGGATAGCATAAATTGTAAATGTATAGTAATTGGGTGATATTTTATTGAAATGCTCCTTAAATTAAATACTCTTAAAAAATAAGATTGTGAAAATTAGATTGGGCTTCGAACCGAAAGAGGTAAAGATTCTAGTTTCTATAGTTCAATTGGGGTTGACCCGAAGGTTGAACCTGATGATATAATAAATATTTTAATTATTTAAATATAATTTAAATAATAAAATAATGATATATTAATATTATTTTTTTGCGATTTAACAAATAATATTTTAATTTATGACTATACTTTTGGATATATTTCTAAATAAAAATTTTAAGATTTGGTGTTTTCTCTTATTTTAATTTAAATATTTTATTTTTTGGTCATTCAATTAAAATTAAAAGACCAAAATTGAATAATATTTGAACAGACCTGTTCTTTAAAAACCACTAGTTCACAGGTTCTCTGATTCAATCTCAATTCTATGCAGAATCGTTTATGAATTTGGACTGAACCGATTAAAGAATTGGTTTGCTATTGAACTGGTCAAATTGGTTGAAGTGGTTGGTTCAGTCTGGTTTTTAAAACCATGTAAAAAATTTGTAAGGATTATTTTGATTGTAAATATGAATATGTTCTTTTGTTAATAGGTGACGATGGAGGTTAAGGGAGAGACACAGATAAGGAACTTAGCGGAGAAGCTGAGGGCAGAAGGAATAGAGCACACGCTATGGATTGAGCAACCGGAGAACATACCCACTTGCCTTGCCACTAGGCCATATNCAGTACATAAGAACAGTGTGATATGTATACAATTTTTGTGTGTGTGTGTGAAGTGAACGATTTGGATAGCATAAATTGTAAATGCATAGTAAATGGGTGATATTTATTGAAATGCCCCTTAAAATAAATACTCTTACAAAATAAGATTGTGAAAATTAGATTGGGCATCGAACCGAAAGAGGTAAAGATTCTAGTTTCTATAGTTCAATTGGGGTTAACTGGAAGGTTGAACCTGATGATATAATAAATATTTTAATTATTTAATATAATTTAAATAATAGAATGATGATATATTAATATTATTTTTTTGCGATTTAAAAAATAATATTTTAATTTATGACTATAGTTTTGGATATTATTCTAAATAAAAATTTTAAGATTTGGCATTTTCTCTTATTTTAATTTAAATATTTTATTTTTTGGTCATCAAATTAAAATTAAAAGACTAAAATTGAATAATATTTGAACTGACCCGTTCTTTAAAAACCGAACTTGTTCACAGGCTCTCTGATTCAACTTCGGTTTTGACTGATTCAATCTCAATTCTATGCAGAATCGTTTCTGAATTTGGACTGAACCGATTAAAGTATTGGTTCGCTATTGAATTGGTCAAATTGGTCAGTCCGGTTTTTAAAACCATGTAAAAAATCTGTGAGGATTATTTTGATCGTATATATGAATATGTTCTTTTGTTAATAGGTGACAATGGAGGTTAAGGGAGAGACACAGATAAGGAACTTAGCGGAGAAGCTGAGGGCTGAAGGAATAGAGCACACGCTATGGATTGAGCAACCGGAGAACATACCCACTTGCCTTGCCACTAGGCCATATCAAAAGTCATTTGTTTCCTCCTACTTCAAGAGACTCAAGCTCTGCAAATAGTGGGCAATCATGCAAGTTAGTGGGCTCTTCTCTCTTTTTTTATTTGGAAAAAAAAATTATTTATTTTGATTGTTTTGATAATGTGCTTTAGATTTGAGAAGAAATTCATAATNAGGGTAATCATGCAAGTTAGTGGGCTCTTCTCTCTTTTCCTATTTGGAAAAAAAATTATTTATTTTGATGTTTTCATAATGTGATTTAGATTTGAGAAGAAATTCATAATAGTTATGTATAAGATGAAACTTTTTTTATTATCATTTCACTTAAAACCCTAAATCTTAATCTTAAAGGTTTGTTTGGCTATAAGCATGATTTAAGTAGAATAGTGACATAGGAGCTAGAGTTTTATTTTATAGTCCCCATGTCTCGATATATGTGTTTAAGTTTGTTGTTGTGTCTCTATATTTTAGAATGATATACTTGTAATTCGGAGCGTCTAGCCTCTATAAATAGGGATTGTTTGTGTGGACTAAGGATGAAAAATATTTTTATTGGTTTTAAGAACATGTCCCGTATTTTTCCGGGTTAAGAAGTGTATTTAGTGTTCTGGAGTGGCCTGCGGTGATCAGCCATCGTTTAGTACGCTTTATGCATTTTTCCCTTTCTTGAGATTTTCGATCCAAACTGTTTCCTAAGTGTAGGTTTCTGTTTTACGTTGTTTCCGATATCAAATAGGATTTAGTCACTTTTTCAATGCATATGTAAAGTGGCGTGTACGTAAAAATTGAAGTTTAGGTGTTATATACAAGTTAATACATATGAATTGAGTGGTATTATTTAAGTGATCCTAAAATTTATAAGACATTGAAAGGGAGGGAGGCCTAAGTTATTTTTGGTTAAATACTTCATTACTTATCTTAATTAGAGGAGTGGAAAGTTGGTTTACTAAGTCGACTTCAAGAACAATTAAGTTGGTAATTACTATAAATGCATGGTGTACAATATAGTTGCTTATGTTGCACGGATACAAACATGGATGAAAGACATGTTATTAAAGATATAGGACACGAGCATGCATTGAACACAACATTATAATAAAATTATTACTATATATATTAAATAAACACAATATTACGAATAATATAAAAAAATAAAAAAATTTATGGCACTAACTTCCAAAAATTAAGAGCTAGTTCTACATTACTTTCATTTTCTATTTTAATTGGTATGATTCTTATATTTTTATTTTTTTTTATTTTCGAAAAAAAATTTAGTTGATTTAAAAATAATTTAAAAATATAAAAATAAATATATATTATTTTATATTAAACCAAAATATAAATTATCTTAATTAATCATTCATGAAAAAAATAAAATGATCTTTAACTACTTTGATTCTGAATTCTTATGTATGTACATGTCTAACATCCAAATTTTAAATTTTCTTTATGCCCCCTAAATTTTTTCATTTCATATCTATTATATCACTGCTTTCAATTTAATATATATATAAGTGACATTTACAAATAAAAATTTAGTGTAAATACATAAAAATTGATATATATATATATATATTTAAATATTTTTAATTCTACATAAAAATATATATTTTTAAATTTTTTTTATTCATCAATTTTTTAACTATTATTTAAATCAAACACTTATATACCATGTCTAACATCTATCTCGACCGTGTTGATGTTTGATACATGTCTTGTTTGACACTGCACAACTTCTAGATAACCGCACATACAATACATTACACTTATTTTAGCAATATAATTTCATAATCCTCATATTTATTCAGTGTTAGAATACACATATTTTGACATCATGATAGCCATTGCAAAAGTATCAAAAAAAACCATGTGTACAAAAACACTATAATCTCAAGCCTCCATTGAAACACATCCACACATATTATAATATTATAAAACCTTTCATAAACGATCAAAAATAAGTACACCAACTTTAGTAACAAAAACAACAAAATATAAATTATATGAAGATTCAAAATATTACACAATAAAACATATAGATAGGTAGGATAAACTTAGCTTTACATTACCAAGCTCATCCATCAAGCATCTTTGCTCTCCAAAAAAAAAAAAAAAAAAATTGTTTGGTTGGTTAGTAGTAGTCATACTTAAGTACAAGTACCATTTGGCCATATAAAACTGAGCAGTTGATTCGCTGTCTATGGTCTTGAATCGCTCGGCTGATCGCATTCATCAGCTGCAAAGCAAGAAAGGGCCAGTTAGTCTTGTGAAAATTAGGTAACATTTAGATTTTACATATTTATAAAATTAACACTCAAATACCTTCCATTTTACAGTAAGGGGCTATTTAGTTTCCCTGGGGTTAGTGGCGTAAAGTAATTAAATGCAGGGGACTACAAAATTGTAGCGTTTGGTAAATTAGTGTATTTCGAATTCGTTAAATTTCGACGATTTCCAAATACGCTGCAAAATGCAGTGTTTTCGCTACCAACATCATTTGGCTGCCGCCCGTCGCCACTAGTTACTGCTGCTGCTTTCGTCGAACATGTTGTACATCAATTTTATTTTTTTCATTTTTTTCAAACTAAACAACTTTAAAATATTTCAAATACACTGCATTTTAATTACATTGTATTTCTTTTACTCTACGTTCCTTTTCAGCAAACCAAATAGCCCTTAAATGTAGCTCAAATTTAGTGTGCTCGATATAATCTCCATGTCTGTTTTTCTTTTCTTTCTTGGAATTTTCAATGATAAGTGCATGAATTTGCTATTTTTCAGGTGATGTGCAAAATTAGAATATGTAATTAAGAACTATACTTATGATAAGTTTGGGAAAACAACCTTCGCTTTCTTTTCTTTGCATCTTGAGGTACCTCCGAAAATACTCCCCAATAGGAGTTTTTGGTGCAGGAATGAGCTTTCCGGCAACAGCAAGTGGCCAACTGATGAGAAGTGGTGACAATTGCAGAGCAGAGATGTGAGAAAAAATTGATTGGAGAGAAAAGTTTACTTAATTTAAAGGAAACCACGGGCAGAGTTAAAAACCTCAGGGATGCAATTCCAAGAGAAACCAACCATAACTTCCAACTAAGCCTGATAGTTGAAGTGAACTTCCCAAGGAATTCGACGATCATAATCTGCGCAAAAACAGATTTTTTTCTTTGAGGGAAATTCATATAGATTATTGTCAACAAAGGAATCATTAGCTAAAAATTAATGATTTCAAATTTCAATTTTTACATTTATACCATGAATAAAGTATCAATTTGTATTTATACTCTTGTAATATGGGGGTGAGAGTGTCCCCTGGAGGACTTTTTAGTCTCCATTAAAATATTTTGGAGACTAAATTGACACTTTTAGATGTCTCAGATCTATTGTTCAAAGTGATGGTGGTATAGATGGGGATGTTATTAGTAAATTCACAATTGGATGGTTGAAGTGGAGGAATGTGTCGGGCCTATTGTGTGATATAAAAGTACCGCTTATACTTGAAAGAAAAATTTTATAAGATGCTGGTGAGACCTGCAATACTTTATGGCACAAAATGTTGGCTTGACTCTTAGAGGCAAAATGTAAAATGAATATATCCGTGAAAGGGTTGGTGTAGATGGTTTGGTCACATTAAATATCGACCATTTGATAATAAGGTTAGCAGATCAGATGTTTTAGATTTGACTTGTGTCAAAAAAAAGGTAAAGGTAGACCTAAAAAGATTTGGGTGTTTTGTATAAAAAATGATCTTAATTTATAGAATTAAATGAAAATATGACACTCAATAGGATATAATGGAGAAAAAGAATTCATGTAGCAGACCCCACTTAGTAGGATAAAGGCTTGTTGTTGTTGTTGGATTAAAATGGCCCCTTACAAAGAATCAGGACCATTTTGACACTTTTCTCTTTATACCACCCAACCAAGGTTTATTTTTCATCTTTCAAAAGTTAAAATAGTGGTATTTTTTATGTGAAATCGAAGATTTGGGTAGTATGAATGTAAAAAGTAAACTTTTGAGTGTTAGATATGTAAATTCATAGGAATTGTGTGGTATGGTATGTATGAAAATGCCCAAAAGTATTAATCATCACCTGGAGCACTAGCGTTATACCAATTATTCCCATAAAAAGACGGTTCCTTGTAACCCCTGTGAAGACATTCATCTCATCTGGTTTCCGGGCATTGAATTCATTGAATATCTGTAAAACGTTAGTCAGAGAGCCATCTTCAATTACAATAAAATGTCACACTTATTGATTAGAATCATTCAACAAACATTGCAACGAACAGCTCAAAACTTCATTCAGGTAAGGCCTTTACCTGACAAAAGACGAACGTGTTAAAAATGAAGGTATTTTTCATCTTATCTGCACGTTCTCGCGGCTCATCTGACAAACCAAGAAGACTTCTTCCACCAAAATTAAGAACGAGGAGGATTGTTATTTGGTAGAGTGCCTGGATTTGATGATAGTTGAGAGGTAAATTGCAGAGCCACTAAAAATAATTATATTGGGTATAAAAGAGATGGTGCAAAACTAAAAAAGAAAAAAAAAAGATGAAAAACTATACCTGTACTATGAGGTTTCTCCACATGATATTGGTGATAAGGGGTTCCCTTGAAATAAAAAGGAGAAACAAATAAGAAAAAAAAATGCAGTTTATGAAGAACACGCAGCTGAAGAGTACAAAATTTTAACTATCTTTCTCAAAAAGGAAAACATAGTTAATAGGCCAATGATATCGTATTTATAAAACTAAAGATAGGTGCTCGAGTGTCTAATTAAATCAGTAGGTCTGTAATTTATAAAAATCAAGCATTTAGGCCAATGCAAAATGCTGCTTTGGGCATCCAAACTAGAGGCCAATATGAAAATAGGTTTACCTTCTATAAACAGTAATGCAACCAGCTAATATATATATATATATATATATATGTATATATATANCAAACTAATTTATTTAAAAAAATACAAAAATAAAACATATAAAAATTGCACTAAACAAAATATTTCTGAAGTAAAAAATAAAAACAAGAACATTCAGTTAATTTCACTTCAGTAGAATAGATACTCACCTCCGGCCAACAGGTGGTCTCTTCATAAGATGGTCTGTTGGTGGCTCGGTGGCTAATGCAAGCGCACCAAGGGTGTCCATAATAAGGTTAACCCACAAAAGCTGGTAATGAAAGAGAAAAAAAACATTAAACTTAAAATGATTCTTAGATACAAAAGAAACATATATGTGAAAATAGGTGAGTAAATTTTCTTTAGGTTGTGCAATACTCAGCCTTTAATTGTTACCAATAACATGCATTACTGACAATTAAGAAAGTTTTGAAAATATTGCAACATTAAGGAAATATGACATTCAGAGAAAAAACTTCTGAAATATAAGTTTCCCCAATTAGTTAAATATCATGAGAACATAACATAATGATGCATATTAATAATTTAGGAATATCATACTAATGAATCAGAAATTGCAAAGGTTTGTCCCCTGATGTTCCTACCTCAACAGCATTCAGAGGGACATCACCAGCTGAAACTGAGGCAACCACATTAATCACTAGTGCTGCGACATTAACAGTGAGCTGGAACTGGATAAACTTTTGAATATTTGCATATACTGATCGACCCCACCGAACAACCTAGAATTAATATTAAGTTTAATCAGTGTCCAACATAAAAACAGAGTAAGAGCATGATAAAGCTAAAACAAGAAATTCAATATAACCTTCACCACCGAAGCGAAATTATCATCAAGAATAATAATGTCGGAGCTTTCTTTCGCAACCTCAGTACCCTGTATTCCCATTGCCAGACCAATATCTGCCTGAAGTCCAAAACATGTTGAATAAGTCATCCAACATCATAGTAGAGCACATGAAATCTAGAGCTGAGTTAAAAATTGTCAATAGCTCAAAAATCGATTCAATTTTTGGATCAGATCGAGATCAGATCTACATAAGTGAGTCGAGCTATGAGCAAAAACATGAATCACATTTTTTTGGAGCCAATTTAGAGCCATAATATATGAATCAGCTCGAATTGGCTCCAGATTTATAATGCTAAATAAAATTTTCAAATGCACAAAATGGTAGGATTTTTGTGTAATTTATTTATATTCATTCATTTTAACTTCGATCAATTGAAAGGAACCAACTTGTTTTGATTTTTTAGAGGAAATGAATTCAAATTGCTCAATTTGACCAAGATCATTACAATTTCGAGCCAGATCAAGCTCGATTTAATTTTAAGATGAGATGGCTCAAATCAAATACAAGTATACAACGGGTCACGAGCTGATTCGAGCCGCATTCAATGCAAATTTCAAGCCGACTCCTGGTGAGCTCCCGGTGAGCTCAAAATCGGATTGTTCAGAATCCTAATGAAATCAGATAAATATACAACAGTTAAAAGGAGCTTGATTGATCATACATCATGCAATGCTGGAGCATCATTAGTACCGTCCCCGGTGACTGCAACGACATGACCCCTTTTTCTCAGTGCTTGGACAAGCAAAAGCTTGTCATTTGGGGAAGACCTTCCCATCACCTGGAGGAGTGAAAATAAAAAAGAAGACGTAATCATCCAAGACGTAATTTCTAAACTTGCAAGGCTTTAAAACTAAAAAAAATTATGTAGTGAAAATACAGCTGTAATCTTTATATTGTAATGCTTCTGTATGTACTTTTCAAGAATTAAGTGTGAGGATTCTGTCAAACAGCCTTACTGATATCTTTTCAGCTATTTCTTCTCTAGCTTTCTCAGAATAAGCACGGAAAACTTTGCCCTCTATTAGTGTTGGTTCCGTTGCTTCCTCTTCTGATTGAAGAATTCCGCAGTCCAAGGCAATAGCTTTGGCAGTGTGAAGATTATCTCCAGTAACCATGCGAACCTAGTTTACATATTAGTGAATAATTAGTATCATCTGTGTACCTTTTTTAGAATAAAGAATTTTCTCGCATGGCACATGCAAGGAAAAATTTACAAAGACAGCAGCAATGCACAAATTATTTATTACTTAGCAGAAAGAAGTAATTAATATGGAAAAAAATCTAAATTTAACCTCAAAATATTCAGCACATAAGACGCACAAAACATTAAGTTCTTACACAAGAACATGTTCCCAACTAAAAGATCACGTTAACACTGGTTAAACAAATATTGATGCTTGTTTGGAATCACTTCTATTATTTATTTATTTTAATTTTTACTTTTTTTTATTTTATAAACATATTTGATTAGGTAAATTTTAGAAGTTTTTATTTTTTTTAAAATAAATTAATGTTTAAAAAACAATCAAAACATTTAAAAATTATTTTAAGTGTTTAAAAACAAATATATATATATATATATATATATATATATATATATATATATATATATATATATATATAATGCTAAATAAAATTTTCAAATGCACAAATGGTAGGATTTTTGTGTAATTTATTTATATTCATTCATTTTAAGTTCGATCAATTGAAAGGAACCAACTTGTTTTGATTTTTTAGAGGAAATGAATTCAAATAGCTCAATTTGACCAAGATCATTCCAATTTCGAGCCAGATCAAGCTCGATTTAATTTTAAGCTGAGATGGCTCAAATCGAATACAAGTATACAACGGACCACGAGCTTAAACGAGCCGCATTCAATCCAGATTTCAAGCAGACTCCCAGTGAGCTCCCGGTGAGCTCAAAATCGGATTGTTCAGAGCCCTAATGAAATCAGATAAATATACAACAATTAAATGGAGTTTGATTGATCATACATCATGCAATGCTGGAGCATCATTAGTACCGTCTCCAGTGACTGCAACGACATGACCCCTTTTTCTCAGTGCTTGGACAAGCAAAAGCTTGTCATTTGGGGAAGACCTTCCCATCACCTGGAGGAGTGAAAATAAAAAAGAAGACTTTATTATCAAAGAGGAAATTTCTAAACTTGCAAGGCTTTAAAACTAAAAAAAATTATGTATTGTAATGCTTCTGTATATAGTTTTCAAGAAATAAGTGTGAGGATTCTGTCAAACAGCCTTACTGATATCTTTTCAGCTATTTCTTCTCTAGCTTTCTCTGAATAAGCACGGAAAACTTTGCCCTCTATTAGTGTCGGTTCCATTGCTTCCTCTTCTGATTGAAGAATTCCGCAGTCCAAGGCAATAGCTTTGGCAGTGTGAAGATTATCTCCAGTAACCATGCGAACCTAGTTTACATATTAGTGAATAATTAGTATCATCTGTGTACCTTTTTTAGAAGAAAGAATTTTCTCGCATGGCACATGCAAGGAAGACTTTACAAAGACAGTAGCAATACACAAATTATTTAGTACTTAGCAGAAAGAAGTAATTAATATGGAAAAAAAATCTAAATTTAACATCAAAATATTCAGTACATAAGAAGCACAAAACATTACGTTCTTACACAAGAAGAACATGTTCCCAACTAAAAGATCACGTTAACACTGGTTAAACAAATATTAATGGCTTGTTTGGAATCACTTCTATTATTTATTTATTTTAAACATATTTGATTAGGTAAATTTTAGAAGTTTTTACTTTTTTTAAAATAAATTAATGTTCAAAAAACAATCAAAACATTTAAACATTATTTTAAGTGTTTAAAAACATATATATATATATTATAACATATCAAATATATTTTATTTCAAATTAAAATATAAATAAAACAAAAATAAATTAAAAAATAATTTGAAACTGACCCAAAGAGACTTTCAACTTCTTATTACTTTCCTGTTAATGTGGAACCATAAGTGCTTTTTAAATATCTGAATTGATTTCCACCTCCATTATTTTGTTAAAGAAAAGAATACGAAATGCAGTAAGAGTAGCTTTTATTACTACTATTCTTCATATTTAATTTTCTTTTCCTTTCCGTTATGGAGGCAGTTGTTAAGCAAAATCCAACTTCATCCATAACATATTCTTTTTAAGTAAAACAAAGCCAAATCTATGCAGCGCGCAAGCAATATATTATCAGAAGAACCTTTCTTCTGCAGCTATAAAGAAAATCGAAAATTTAATTGTTGAGCCAATTCTAAAAATTTCAATACAGATTAGGAAACAATAATATTTGACCTATTACCTTGACACCTGCACTAGTGCATAGTTCGACAGCATCTCTCACGCCAGGCCGACATGGATCCTATAAATTTAATGATCTTTATTAGTAAAAATAAGGTAAGTGAATAGAAGAAAAAGGTATCTATAAAACAAGTGCACTGAGCTGAACCTACTGGCAATATAACATAACAGTTATGAGTTAAAAAACAGTAGCACATAACTCCATAAGTTCTCAACAAATGAAACTCGTTAATAATAAAAATAGAATAACAGAATTTAAAATATATATATATATATATATATATTGCAGAATATCATCATTGGCTTTATACTGGGATCAACGTAATAAATTTTCTTCATTCGACTGGAGAATGTTACATTATATATTAACTTAGTCGGGAGTTACTGACAAAATCTTTAATTGGGAGGGATTAACAAAGTGCGTTGAGTCTACATATAGTTGATGTATAAGCAATATGATATTCATTCTAAAAAAAATATAAGACACGTAAAAGCAAATGCAAAAGTAGAACAATTTTAACGCATCATGTAATATTCCGGACATGCGCAGCATGATTACTTTCATCAACGCGAAACATATCGAAAGCTCTTTTGACTGAACTCCTCTCCACATTTCCAAATTCTTCTGTTCATTCTATTTACATATTCTACCCTCCATTATTCATATCAAAGCACTAATTCACATCACGATCAATAGTCATTTCTCAATCTATTCTTCCTGAGCTCATCATTTACATCTTTCTAACCTTCTTCATTTTACCAATATCGATCCATGAAGCATATCAAGTTTAATTGTGGTTTTGTAAGAAATATATATATACATATATATTTATCGTGCTACCTAAATTACAGGAAACTTCATACTAGACAACAGATACTAGACAACGTACCTTTATCCCTACAATACCGAGCAGAATCAAATCATTCTCCGGCATTGCCCAACTGTCCCTTTCTTGTTCCATAGGTACATTTTCCATTTCAAATAACCTGTATGCTAACGCAACACAACGAAGGCTTAATGCTGCCATTTCTTCAATAGCTTCTTTAAACGAGTCCATCTGAAATCATGAAATAGAAACATAAAAAAAGAACAACGTTGGCATTAATAAAATAGTGAACCGAAAAAAAAGGGTTATATATAACGGGTAAAAAACACAGAGAACATTAAAATGTCACCTGATTTGGATTCATTTCCTGGAGGTGGCCATGAGAATCCATCCAGCTTGTGCATGAAGCTAGGATTATCTCAGCTGCTCCCTTCCAATGTACATGGATAACTTCAGAGCCTACCTGTAATAATAGAGGAGGCATAGTAAGAGCACTAAAGAAAATTGTACAAATAAATGCAAGGGAATAACAGAATTATTCATTATAAAATGAGAAATTAAGGGGAAAAGAAAACAAATTTTAGTAAATAAAGTGTTAGATGAGATAGGTTCAAATATCTCGAATATATCATATTTAAGACTAGGATTTAAAGATATAGATTACGATATAATTTGAAAAGTTGTAATTAGGATGATTAAAATGGAAAAAATATCTCAATAGTATTATATGATAAGAAAATTTCATAGATATTTAAATATTATAAAACTATTAGGCCAATTATATTTTATAGATCCTGGAGAAATGCAGGTCTTTTCTTAATCTCTACTCAGGAATCTATGATTTTGGTATCAATTAATATAACTTTGCTATCATTCTTATATTTTAAGGTTAACTATTAATGGTTTAAAGGAATGGTTCAACATTTCTATAATTATTTGTAGGAATAATTATTATTTTTAATAACGTGTATGTCTACAAATAGTGCAGAGAGAATCCTGCAATTTTGCTTGTGGTATATGGAACAAAAAAGTTTTCTTTCTTCTTCACCTCTATGAATTGATTCTCCTTTCTAAGGAACACATAAGGATTTTCAACAAACATAGGTTTTGAATTCATGGATACAAGGAAAATGTGGGAATACACCAAAACCAAAATATGCATAAATTATGCAAGGAAGAAGTCTAGAAGAACATAAAGTGCTTTGAACAAAGGAACAGGTTGATCTAAATACAAATTATGGCATGTCAAAATTGGTTAAAAGAAATAATTACCTCATGAACTGCAACACCTCCTCGCTTCTTCTCTGAGTTGAAGGGAAAAACATGAAGTATTGATGTTTTTGATCTAGCGTCATCAAATTTCATACCAAGCTATAGAAATCGAAAATGATGATGACAGTGGTCAGCAGATATGCATGAAAAAAGTTTAAATAAACATCATAGGAGTATGTGCAGTACCTTAATCCCCCAAGAAAGTATTGCCTTTTCCGTAGGGGTGCCAGTAACTTCAGGGGTGCCATTCTATGAACACACAAAAAATGTTAAGGAATGATCTCCTTCATCAAGTAATCAAACAATGGAAAAAAGGAAAAAGCATTACAACATATGTAATATATAGAAATTCCAGATTATAGTTACAAGAATGGTTTTAGGAAGTCAAAACACATCTCTCACAGATGGATTTTTGTCAAAGTAAAGCAAAACCACACAATGAGTTGAAAACTAAGGAATGATTTCAGTTATTTATTGGAAATAGAGAAACATTCAGTTTACGTCAAATATGAAGGTTTCCAACAAAAAATAGGTTAGCAACTGGCTCATAAAGATCAAGTTATCTAAATATCAGCAATAATTAAAAAAAGAAGAAAACAAAGTTACCTCAGGCTCATACACACTGCCAGTTGTATTCTGAGAGATGCCTTCAATCAATAGAGAACTTACAGAAGGAGATAACTGTTTTGCGTCATCTGGAGCAGGAAGCTTCATTCCACCAACATGTGCTTCCACGACAGTCATCTTAGTCATTACCATAAAACCTATTAGTACTAATTATAATGGCACGCCATGGGATATCACTATGAAGTATAGAGTCTCAAGCACTGCATCACAACAGCAGCATGCATCGTACGAACTTGCAAATTTTCTAAATCCCCAAGAAAGCTAAAATCCAATGACTAAAAAACATAAAAAAGGTGGATTTACATACATACCACACAGTTCTTATGTATTTACAATTACATGCATATCACTCAAATCTTTAGCACCACATCCAAAATACCATCATAACTAACTTTTTAAAAGCAAAATACACATTTTCATGCATAGGCTTATATGTAAATTTTCCAAAAAAAAATGGAAACGTGGACAAAAATTACCTTATTTAAAGTTAGAGTTCCAGTTTTATCACTGCAAATTGTCGTAGCAGATCCCATAGTTTCACAAGATGAAAGTCTACGCACCTATAATACAACTGTTACATATGTATATGAGCTCAAATAAGGAAATTCTTTCATTGCTAAATCGTAAGCATACCAACGCCTTGTCTGCCATCATTTTTCGCATTGAATACGCTAGCCTGCAAGTCAAAATAGTAAATTAATCAAGGAAAATTTTTATTTTTATTGCTCATCAATAAATACGTAAATTTTAAACTTACGTCAACGTGACAGCAAGTGGAAGACCTTCAGGCACAGCGACCACCACGATAGTCACCTAATTATCATTCACACAACAGCTTATTAACTAGAATAATATGGAAGGTCCAAGTAGTAACTGTCTTATGGATGCATACTGCAATAGTCAAAATCTTTACGGCTCCATCTATTGCATCTTTCACACTCGTCTGCCCCTTGATGAATTGAGTACTTCCATCATACCTTTTTGTATGACCAGTGAAGAATCTGAAATTATGTTCAGCCTTCAGTGTGAAATTACAAAACTCTGATAAAGTTTAGGATACATATGAATTAAGTGCTATGTATGAATGAAATTGAGTGCTATGCATGGATGGATGCTCTGTATGAGCTCCACTGACCTGGCTATGAGGACTACGAGGACAAAAGCAGCAACAGAAAGGCCTACTATGCCGATTAATGTAGCAACACCATTCAAGCGAACCTTTTTGAGATGAATAAAAAATGATGACATAGATAACAGTAAAAAAAGGCAAACAAATTACTATTTCAAAGAATAAAAAAAGAAAAAATAAAAACCTGCAATGGGGTTTCTTCACCACTGTCTTCTGATATACTGGCCATCAATAATCCCCATTCAGTATTGATCCCCACAGCAGTGACCTGCTTGCAGAATAATTTGGAAGATATATAAAAGTAAACAACTAAAATAACGGAAGGATTCATAATCCAATGCAAAGCATGCTTCATATTACTTCACAAAAAAAATTAAGTGAATTTCTACAAGTAATAATTTGAGAGTGATAAAAGGCAACAGGAAGAAGCCATGTCCCACCGAAATTAAATCAAAATTGTTCGAACATTTGGTTCTGAACAAAAATATTCTTGTAAAATAGAACTCACACAACGCTGATCATGAGCTCTCCTAGAACTAATTTCTTCAATTTTAAAATGATCAGATATTGCAAAGAAAACTGTTCCATGTAGCAAACATATATAACTGAGAATTTAAAAAATAACGTTCCTTAAACTCATGAAAAAAATTCCCAACTTATATGGAAATAACCTGGCTAATAAATCCATTATTTCTTCTATTTTTACTGGAATTTTTGTCCTACCAACTCTCAAGCTCTCAAGTCACCAAAGCTAGATTGAACAACTTATGAAAGATGCTGAAGAAAACAACTCACCAACATACTCCCATAACCATCAGCAACTTTGCATCCAGACATCAGAAAAGGTGTTTTCAGATCCTTGTGCACCTGCAAGAAATAATTACAATATTGTTGTTGCCTCCACTAATGAGAAACATATGTATGAAAAGACCAGACAGTAAGAATAAGAAACTCACAATTTTGCTTTCTCCTGTTAAGCTTGATTCATCAACGGCAAGAGAATGCCCAGAAATTAAAATTCCATCAGCAGGAACCTTAAAAAACAAGTTTTAACTTAGTGTTATTATAATAAGATAATGTAGGCACAAACAAATTACGGGAAAAGAAGAAATAGCTTCACCATGCAAACCTACCTGATCACCAATTTTTAGCGGAACTAAATCACCAACAACAATATCAAATATTGAAATTCTAACTCGTCTGCCACCTCGAATAACCTGAGCATGAAGAAGACCACATCTAATCTCTCTAAATTTCTATTGTAAAAACATTGTGATTAAATTATCTTATTACTTTTCATTTATAACAACAAACCTCTAAATGTATATTCCGCTTCTCCTCATTAAGATTTTGGAACTGAAGAGATTGCTTATAATCACTGGTAGCTACAAGAAATAACAGAATAAAACGCACTAACAAGTTCAATAAAAATTTCATTCGATTGACAGAAAAAAAAATTCCAATATAAAGCAAACCTTTGTAATTTATTAGGTTTGTGAAGAAAACAAACTTTGAAGTAGCCTAATAAACTTTGAATTTAACACAGAAAAGAATTTTTACATGTAGATACTTTACACCAAGTTTTCAACAAGCTAAACAATCTTTTTTAACGCAATCGGACCAGCAGCTTACCAATCAAGTGTAACAGCATAGTCTAATAAAGTAGGCACTTAGGATGAATTTAAAATGTAAAAAACAAAAATAACATTGTTGCCTGCTAGAAAAATTACAATAGTAGAGTGATAGATTAATGTATTAGCATTGCAAGAAGATTCAATACATACGTAAGTATAAGCGTTAAAAAAGGAAATGCNTGAAATTAAATCAAAATTGTTCGAACATTTGATTCTGAACAAAAATATTCTTGTAAAACTAAACTAACCGAGCTCAAAGTGAAATCCAGTTGAATAGAACTCACACAACGGTGATCATGAGCTCTCTTAGAACTAATTTCTTCAATTTTAAAATGATCAGATATTGCAAAGAAAACTGTTCCATGTAGCAAACATATATAACTGAGAATTTAAAAAATAACGTTCCTTAAACTCATGAAAAAATTTCCCAACTTATATGGAAATAACCTGGCTAGTAAGTCCATTATTTCTTCTATTTTTACTGGAATTTTTGTCCTACCAACTCTCAAGCTCTCAAGTCATCAAAGCTAGATTGAACAACTTATGAAAGATGCTGAAGAAAACAACTCACCAACATACTCCCATAACCATCAGCAACTTTGCATCCAGACATCAGAAAAGGTGTTTTCAGATCCTTGTGCACCTGCAAGAAATAATTACAATATTGTTGTTGCATCCACTAATGAGAAACATATGTATGAAAAGACCAGACAGTAAGAATAAGAAACTCACAATTTTGCTTTCTCCTGTTAAGCTTGATTCATCAAC